>RBNI01002100.1:0-19734 GCA_003990745.1 Jimgerdemannia flammicorona | reverse complement strand
TTTTTTGTTTTTTGTTTTTTGTTTTTTGTTTTTTTTTTTTTGTTTTTTTTTTTTTGTTTTTTGTTTTTTTTTTTTTTTTTTTTTTTTTTTTTTTTTGTTTTTTGTTTTTTTTTTGTCAACTCATTTGCTTTGCATTGCAGAAACTTTCACGTCCCGATCGAAAATCTCCTCAAAAAAGGCTGCACCGTTCTTGACGCCGGGTAAGTCCCGCTTCCATTCTGGTTATAGTTATCTGTGAAAATGAACATCACACTCACCTATTCACCTGCAACGGGTCTTATAGATGTGGACCTGGTGCATGGACTTTGGTGAGTAATAACAGCACGATATTTTACATCGCCATCATCCCGTACTCCTCCACACGACGCTCACATCCCCTGCTCATTCGCTCACCCAATCCCCACAGGACATGGCGATTGAGTATCCCGACAGCCACTTCTACGGCATCGATATCTGCCCTGTCTTCGACGGCTCGGTACACCCGCCCAACGTGACCTTCAGCCTCGCCAATCTAACCGACCACCTACCCTTCCCGGACGGTCACTTTGACTTTGTTTTTATGCGATGCCTCGTCGCGGGACTGCAGAACAAGGAGTGGCCGCGCGTCATGTGCGAGCTCATGCGCGTCACAAAACAAGGCGGGTGGGTCGAACTTGTGGAGGTAGGTTATGGTGATGGTGGTGAGTCGATGAGTGGGAGAATGGCGAATTTGATCGTTTCATGCTCATGCTTATTTTTTCTTTTCCTTTTGTGTGTGCGGAAAATAGGGAAGTTTCAGGCCCCACGATGCTGGTCCGATCCTTGAGAAAATCTTCAGACAAGGTGAGAAAGATATTCTCAATCTGCAATTCTCACTTGGCTTGACCTCTACCCGTTCTCCGCACTCACCCGCCCCTTCCATCTGCCGCAGTCAACTACGGCCTGAAAGCCCGTCTCCTAAACCCGTTCATCGCGCACAACCTCGGGAAACTCCTTCGCGCCGCTGGCTGCCCGCGCTCGCGCCACTCGTTCGTCCCCTTATCGTTAAGTTGGTGCGGCCCGCTCGGCGAGATGCAGGGCAACGACATCCGCGGGCTGCTCATGGGGTTCAAGCCCTGGCTGAGCAAGTCCATCGCCCTGTACAACACAAAGTACGACGAAGAGGTCGATGCCATGTTCGCCGAGTGCAAGGAGAGGAAGAGCTATTTGAATGTGCATTACGCATATGGGATGAAGAGCGTGCCGGAGGGGTGTGTTGAGGGGGTTGCGGCTGGGTGATTTTGGGTGTAATTCGTTTAGCGCCGTAAAAACTTTCAAATATTGGTTTATTTCATCATTTAACTTCATTGCTGGACAATGCCCCTGTATCATAGCACGTTTCCATTATGTAATTAATGTTATTTTAGACAAGCTAGAGCATACCAACCTCCCCTCTTCTCCATCTCCCACATTCACAACTGTATATTATCCCCCCCTCCTTGATCAACTGAATATAATCTCTATATTCACTATACATCAGAACACCGGTAAAACAGGGCCGCGAAGATAGCGATCATCCTCTATAGGAACCCAAGACCAACATTCCTCTCCTCGAAAGTGATCCCTGCCACATCAATCGGATTCGCCTATATGGCGGCTTTGACCCTTCGGTGTTGTCATTGGACGCCGGCTCCAGGAATGTCGACTGCATGTGAAGGAAAGCCGGCGCTGGATACCTTGCTCCACCACGGTCTCATACCGTTTTTTGCCCTCCTCGTGGACGAATTTCTCGTACAGGAGCTGGCCCTTGACTAGGACTAGGGCTCTGAAACAAGACGGTTATTAAGTTTTTTCCCTAATTCAAAATTATCGTGATGTTTTCCACAATCCACAGACTTTGCCGGTTGGGTCTGACATTGTGCCAGGACGTCTCCCTGACGGTGTCGCCTGTGAGCGCAGTGTCAATTCAGGCACGCTCGTAATCAAAAAAAAAAAGTACCTTGGTGGATCTGATAGCTAATATTATATATTTTATAATTATAATTATAGTAAAATATTCAGTTTATTATTATAATTTAAATAAATAAATAAATATATAGAGTAAGTTTTTTTTTTTTTTTTTTTTTTTTTTTTTTTTACAAAATTTTGTCAGCTTATATTTATGACCAACATCAGAAGAACTGAAGCTATCTTCTAATATGCTCTATTTGTATCTTAATTTTTCTCACTATTGAATTAAACATATATCACAAGAATGCTCTCAGAAACGTTGACCAGTATGTGCGAGAGTTTGAAGATGCCGATTCTTCGCAAATAGTTTTTGCTGGATAGGACCACAAATTAGAGAATCTGCACAATACTCTCTGCTGGTAGAAAATAAAAAATAAAAGCTAGATTAAATGGATGTGACGTAATTATTTACATTTTCCCAGAGAGGCTATCACAAATCACTTACCCAAACCCCAAACCCCAACCCTATCCACTCAACCCTCATTACACTCCGCATAACCACACAAATGGCACCAAAACGGACAAAAGCCACTTCGAGTGGCCGTTCCCTTCGTAGTCAACCGAGCCAAATGAGCCAGACTACGTCAAGCTCGCAGAGCCAACAGACGCGCTACAGGACTCGCACAAGTCAACACCAATCGAGTGACGAAGAGAACAAACAAAGTGAGCACGAACCTTCTGCGCCCGAACGCAAACGGAAGGGGCGGCTACTTGCCAAGGGCTCGGAAGCGAATACTGGCGTCCCGAAAAATGTGAGAACTTGTTTTCTTCTTTTTTTTATTTTGGCGACCACGTCGTATGAATTATATAAAATATGGAGTCTGAAAAATAATAAAATGTATCTGATTGGCGATTATACGTGGGCCTGTTGCGTAGGACACGCAACCAAATACGAAGAGGAAGGCCCAAGCGACGGAAAAACAAGAGGAAGAGGAGGAACCACTCTCAATGGTGAGCTTTGTTAGTTGTTTATTATTTTCTGATCAACAGAGTCGTGCAGAATTTTGATGCTTTCTGTGACCGACTTTGCTCTTCCATGACCACCATGCTAACCTTCCTCCTCAACTCACCACCAAAAGCCACCGCCCCGTCGACGCGGTCGTCAGGCGCAACCGGTTTCCCATAACCACGACCCCTTCGCCTCCTCCGGAAAAAAATCACAAGACCAAATCGACCAAGTGCACGAGCCCGAGGACGCAGATACACAGCAAAACGCTGAATTGAGCTACGAAGAGCTTCCCGAGGCCGGATCCTCGATCACTACCATGGGCACGCTTGACGACCGGGAAGACCTCGAATTGTTGGATGGCCTGGCATATAAAGTGTTCGGGCATTTATTGTGGCTCGAACACATCCCCGAGAACGAGGAGGAACAAGATGCGGAGATAACGACGGCGGAGAAATATTGGGAGATTCTCGATCGTGAGTGTTTATGTGTACCTAGTCGTTAATCTTCCAAAAAAAAAATCTGATGCCATCCTTTTGACATTCCACTCCATAAATCTAGTCATGCTCATAAATCGCTTCACAAATGATGGCTATCTCACCCGTCCCATTTTTGCCCCGGACATCGCGTCGAACTCCCACCTCGACTCTGTGATTGCTCGCGTCAATCTCGCTATCTTTTGTTACATGCTGATGGTGGGTAACAAATTTTTGAAGGCAAGTGAAGGGTTCTTCCGGCACGTGTTACCAAAAAATGCGGAGCGGCACGATGGTGTGCTGAAGATGATGGTAGAGTTGAAGACGCAGGTGAGTATGTTAATACTTCGACCACCATTCTTCCATCATTAAAAAAAAAAAAAAGAGGGGGGAGGGGTTAAATTGTGTGGTGCTTGTGAACACACATGATAATTCTTGAATGTTCATATTCTTTCTGTTGTTTATGTAACTAACTAGGTAATTGCTCACGCGCTGCAAACTCAAAATCTCCGCGATATTGAGGACGTGCTAGAAGATCATTTCCCCTCCACACCCGTAAACCCATTGGCGATAAATCATCAAAACGATGAAAACGGCGCCGGGAACAATCATCCGACGACCTACAAGGGCGCCGAAGCGGAGATGACCTTCATCGAACTATGCAACATTAGGAGACAGGAGGTTTGTTCGGTTTTCCGCATGTGCATGCACGAATGAGGGAATTGGGACATGAACCTTCACAATGTCTTGTTTTGTCTTTCTAATCTGAAACGCACGTAAACGCCATGAACACGCACCTGTAATGTAGATCGAAAAGCTGGAGGACGCAGAGAATAGAATCTCGCAGATCTTCGCGTGGGAGGACTCGCTGCGTGACTGGCGTAACTTCTTACGGGAGTTGGCCACGACGTTGGGCCGACCGAGGATATACGAGGTTTGTCTTTATTTGTTGAGATCGAATCCGCAACGGCTCGGTTCCTGTTGGTTACAGAACATGTATGCGAACAATGTCTGTACTCTTTCTTTCCCAACTTATCTCATTATCACTATCTAGCTCACCTCGTCCGTGAACCGACGGCGATCTGTACGATTGGGCGAGAGGCAGCAAAGGCGCGGAGAATCTAGGGGAGGCGTGGAAGATGACAGGGCTGTGTTCGACGACGAGGATGAGGACGAGATCATTTCGAAGATCTTGGAGAAGAATGATGCCAAGGATCAGGATTATCAGCTCGAGGACGAGGAAGAGGAGGAGGAGGAGGAGGAGGAGAAAGAGGAGGAGGAAGAGGAATTGGAAGACGCAGAGTATGCAGTATTGGATTCTCAAAATACCAATCCAAGTGTTCCGTTTGTGAATTTGATGCAAGCACAACGAACTCATGCTTACCATCTCCCTCCAATTCGTTTCGCAGCCCTCGTGTTCCTATCAATCAAGATGTAACTTGGGAGAATATGCGACAGGTCTCCAAAGTCGACCAGCTGGACGACCTTCTCGCCAATATCGAACCGCTCCCGCTAGATAGCGAGAGAGTGGGGCAAGTTCCACCGAGGCAAGCTACTGGTGGCTTGAAGCCCCGTACGCCGCTCACAGCCTTGACGGCCGAATCCTCGCCGACCCTGACCCCCAAGCACAATATCTCAACTGAAGCGCTCCGGTCAAAAGCGCCACAGCCTTCGCGTCGGCGCATCCCGTTTGTGGCGTTGCCACCGTCGGATCCGGACGAGGATATTCTGCAGAATATTGACGAAGACGAGTTTAGCGACTACGAGCGCGAGCAAAGGAAGTTGGGTCTTAGAAAGAAGCAGTCGCCGAAGAAGTCTGTTGGTGGACACACTCCTGAGTCGAAACGATATGTGGAGGGATTGAGGGAGGCGGCGGTCAACTTTACGTATGTTACCTTTGGTTCTTGTCTTTGCAACCTTCTAGGAGCTTGCTGTTTTTTTTTTTTTTTTTTTTGGTCATTGTACCAAAATGCTGCCAAGTTTGTGAATTGACTGAAGTCGCATTGGTATCCTAAAATGTACGGTTTGCTATTGGCAGGGGCGTCATCAAAGATCCATTACCAAGCATACTTCAGCAACTTAACGCCGAGGCGGCGACGATGACGGGACGACTCCAGGAAGATGAGCCGCGAGAACGAAATGACGGAGAACCGGGTTCCTCCAGAAATGCTAGCCGGTATGCATTTTCAGTTTTGGGTTGCACATTCTGGTTGGTTTCGGTAATGGCGTCATCCGTTGACTTTCTCAATCAATATATGCAAACAGCGCTGTCATCCACCTATCTCCATCCAGAAGTGTTGCGCGGTATGCTTTTTTTTTTTTTTTTTTTTTTTTTTTTTTTTTTTTTTTTTTTGTAATGGCATCAAATCAGATGGGTTCCCAAGTGAATGTCTATGGAATTAATACTCCAACTCCAATTATGTCAATGTGCCGAACCCCATACCTGGAAACCGCCCAATCCCCTCTCAAAGAAACAAACCCCGCTCACTCCTCGACCCGCACCCAAGCGCTAAGCAAGTGGGGTTCTCAACACCCGATACAGTGTTTGGTGACGAACGCGTTGTACGCTGGGGCTCCGACCTGGAGGAGCACGCCAAGGGTGTGAAACGCAGACGTGAAACGGTAGCGGAACCCACTCGTAAGCGGATGAAACGTAGCGCGAATGACGAAGACGCCGATCCTGACTATGTCGAAGAGCATCAGGGAGACACAGAGGATGAGGAAGAGGCACCGTTGTTGAGGAGGCCGGCGCAAAAAGGGAAGGCGACGGGTGAGAATCCTTCAAATGCTGGCATCTTGAGTATGTTTGGCGTTGTGATTTATAACACACTGAATCGTATTGCTACATGCCCTAATGTTCAATTTCCAGCAACCCTTGAATCTCCGACGACCAAACGCCGCAACCACATCGCCAATGTCGAGCCGCTGCCTGAGCAATACAAGGACAACCGAGTGACCAATGATGCGAACGGAAACGAGAACCGCCGGTCACGCCGCCTCCCCTTCAGCGTTCCCGATATCCCCAGGATCCGCGCATCGTCTCGTACCAGTGATAGCAGTACCCACAGTCCTCGTAAGGAACCACGCAAGCGTCGCCCGTGGACGTTGGAGCAGATTAAGGCGCTCGAGGATGGGATGCGAGAGTATGGGGCGACGTCGTGGGCCTCCATCCTCAGGGATCACGATGGCTCGCTTGGAAGCGTAGATGCGGTTCTGCGTGGGCGGACACAGGTTGACTTGAAGGATAAGGCAAGGAACGAGAAGTTGAAGAGGCTAAGGATGGGGTTGGACTTGGGGGTGTGGTTGCGGGCCCCTGGCGAGCTGCGTGATGACGCGGACTCGAATTAGTGGGCGGGTGGCATTGTCGCGCCGTCTTGATGATGTTTGTTTTTGGTGATGTTGGCGATAATGTTCTGTACACTACATGATATCTTCGGCTTTATATTCATAAGCCTTCTTTATTCTTCTCTTTACTGGGTTTCCCATTTTCGTTTGTCAAACTTCCATTGCGTTTGTAATATATACTTGTGCTCAGATCGTTTTTTGGCTTTATTCTCATTACTTTGAATGCGAGCGATCATACTTGATTGGACCCGGAAGATGACATGATAATAGTACGCTATGTCAACGTGGCGAAATATACCAACATGTCGCAAGCAAGTATTGTCTTTCAATCTGCATGAACTTTAGGGGGTTTAAAAATGGAAAGGAAACTTGACAGGCCTACTATCCGAGCCTCTACCCAAGGTCCAACCTACCTTGCTTTTGTTCTGTGTCGACGGGCGTGTCATAATAAGTAGTCTCGGCCGACCACAAAATAGCAACCTGTGCACGAACCTCCAAACAATCCGTTTTGGGGTCACCGAAGCGAGTTGCCTGTTAGCAAGCTTCGTGATTGGGAATTGGCGATGGAGCGTCATGATGGATCCACAGCCGTCTTGGTTGTGCTAAGTGGTTTATTTGTTTGTGGATCGGAAAGCAAGGAATAGTAAGGTTGGTTGCCATTGCCCATAGCTTTGATCTGTAAATTCAGAGATCCGTAAATACAGATCAGAGTAATGCATATGACGATGCTATTAATCGCGACTTTTGCCTCAGCTTGCTCGACCGAAGCTACCGCTCGGCACGTCCGTAGTTCTTTTATTTCAACTCGCTAACGACATACGTATCTCCATGAGTTTTTCCGCTCTATTTTTAAATTGTCATGCCAATGTAAATGACATAATTAAATGTTGCTTGCAATTTCTCTTGCTCGGTTCCGTCGCATGTATGCTGGCAGGCCGAAGAGGATGTTTGTTGCGGCTCAGCCGACATATTCTATTCGATACGAGCTGTCAGCGAGCGCTCTGACTTCCAGTTAAATGGTTGTAGTACTACAAATCATGTCAGCTTGGGATGATGGCGGAAACCTCAATTTAAAGTTTGCCATATTTGGGACAGTGTCGGGGGAGGAGCGAGAGCGAAGGGGCTTGGGGATGAGGACTGAATGGAAAGAGTATAAAGGCACTGATTATTTTTGAAGATTCTCAACATCAATTCAAAAAGCATCTCAGTACTCAAGCACATCACAAACTACATTATATAGCACCTAAAAAAAAAAAAAAACATACACCATGCACATTAGCGCCGCCATCAAAACCCTCGCCATCGCCTTCCTGGCCACTCCCCTCCTCTCCGCTGCCCGCCCACTCGTCGAGCGTCAAGACCCAACCGTGACCGTGGCGCCGGGCAATGTGGGCACGACAATCGAGCCCGCATACCAGGGTCCGGCACCCTCGACACTCAACCGTGACCGGGTCGGCCCTGTGCTTCTGCTTCGGTCGGGAACCATGAACGCCGACGGGACCTTGACGCTGCCGCTGTACAAGGGCATTGCGGCGTCCGGTAACACATACTGGTACATCGTCACCGACACGAGCGATGAGGGCAATAGCGAGCAGCTCGGTGTTAATTTCGCCGCCAAGCTCGCGTTCGTGGCTCAGGGCGAGGGCGACAATTTGGCAGTCGATATCGTAAAGGCCGAGGATGGCAATGTAATTGGCAGGAAAGGAGAGGTCAACTTCTCGCCCGTGCGACAGTAAGCATTAGTCAAATTGCTAGAGGATGTTTGACTTTATCGGCTTTGACCCATGAAGTACTTGAAACTGACGTATACTTTCTCAATCAAATCGGTAGTGTGGTCCCTGGTGACGGAACACCTTTCCCTCCCAAGGTCGCCGTGGCCGGCCAGGTCGGTGACGACAATTACACACCTTTAATCCAAGTGTCCAACCTCGGCGGCTCAGTCTGGAATGGTATATACGTGTTGTCAATCGCATCCCACCCATCCGCTTTGTCCATCTTTTCCTCACCCCCTCATTCTCTCGATTACAACAACCAGCTCCTATTATCGCCGGAAATGTAGACGAGAATTCCCTCAACCACTACTGCAACGGCATCCCCGCCGAGCACGAGGCCGAGGCCCGTACGCACTTGCACGACCGCGTGGTGGCCATTTGCCCCAATACGATGACGGTGACGATTCGCATGGTGCAGGGCTTCTCGTTCGGCCGTCCAGTCAATTACATCGTAGCCGAAACCAGCGATGAGGGCGTCGCCGCCATCGACGGAGTCACCTACACCCCCAGACTGAAGAAAATCAAGGTCGGCGGTGACGACAGCCTTTTCAGCGCCGTGGAGAGGATCTTCGTCGCTGTGAGTACCACTCATTCCACTCATTCGAAATTGACCAACTTGTACCCGACCGCTTGCTAATATTCAATCTATCCCAATGTCCCCCCTCGCAGTCCAACGGCCCCACAAACAAGGACCTCCCCGATGGCGGGCCAAACAACGCGACAGTGAAGGTGCACCCCTTCCGCCAGGGCCTCTACTCCTCGGTCCTTGGAGAGGGCGACCCGCTCAACGTGCTGGGCGGCATCCCGACGTTCGCATACGACTACTCGCCGCTCTGGGACGTTAACGCGTACGAGTGGAGCAGCTTCTCCATCCAGGCCGGCATGAAAACCAGGCTGCGGGAGGAGTTCGAGATCCTCGGCCTCGCTGAGCAGGGCTACATCACCGGCCTAGGGGGGATGCCGTTCGGAAGCTCGGGCATCATCAACAATTGTCCCATCGTCGCGAGGTTGTTGTAAATGGGCTTGATCGTGGAATTTTCCTTCTTGTAATATACTAGTACATATACATCAATAAAAATCGAGTGTATATTTTCGATTGTCCATTCCAAAGAATCGGGCCGTAATTAGAATGCAAACATCTAAGGAATATTCGCAGCCGAGGGAACGCGTCAGCTCAGATGGCCAATGATTCATTATATTGCTCAACAGTCCCAAAAACAAGCGGCGACGCGACCACACTCATTCCTTCCATTCCACCTCCTTACTTCCTTTCTGGAAACAACCCCCTAACGGTATGCTGTCCTTCTAGTTTTTGTCACCCCAGGAGTCCCCAAGCGAGACTCACCAGATCCTTTGAGTCTGACCTCATTGACCCCCCATTTCTCCACACCCGTAGACACCCTAACGATCCGCCCTAATACTTCCTTCCGCCTTGCGACCCTAGACACTAATGAGCACACATTTGACAAGATCAGGCCGGATACAGCTCCACAACCTCAACGCCCAGCTCTCCGTGCTGATGAGGCCACGATATGGAGCTCGGTTAGCGTACATTTCCCGCCTCTACACCAACAAAAGCCCGTGGTGCTCACCCTTCACGTCCACACGAACCCCGTCTACTCCTACCAACAGCCTGCTACCAGTGGCACATAGCGCCGAGCACCGGGCCGCGTCACTTGGTACTTTTCAACGGCGGCAATACGCATCAGAGAGCAAGGAGCCACCCAAAAAAAGCGAAAAGGACAATGGAAGTAAGCCCGACGATCCCACCAACCCTCCCAAGATCCCAAAGGGCTTTGAGAACTTCTTCGGCAAATCGGCGAAAGCTCAGTCCAAGAAGGACGGCAGCAACATCGACCCCAAATCGCACGGTGCCAAGGGGGCCGAGAAGATCCCGCGGCCTCCGTTAAGCGGCGACGGCGGCGGCGGCGGCGACAGTAAGAACATACCGGAAATACGGATTAGCAACAACGCCATCCTTCCCGTGGCATTCGGGGCGTGGCTCCTGTGGCGTGTGATGAGCCAAGGGGAGAACACGCGTGAGATCACATGGCAGGACTTCCGCAACACGTTCCTGGACAAGGGCCTGGTGGAGAAGTTGATAGTCGTGAACCGGACCAAGGTGCGCGTGTACCTGCGGCCGGAGGCCGCGGCGGTCTCGCCCGACGGCGCTGCGAGGCCCGGCTTTGTCACATATGTCTTCAGCATCGGGTCGATCGATGCGTTTGAGCGGAAACTAGAGGAAGCGCAGCGCGAGCTGGGTATCCCGCCGTCCGAGCGCATCCCCGTCGCCTACAGCGACGAGATCAGCGTGTTCAACACCCTGTTGCACTTCGCGCCGACCTTGTTGCTTGTGGGAGTGGTGTTCTACATGACCAGGCGCGCCGGCGCCGGTGGTGCTTCGCAAGGGATCTTTGGGATCGGCAAGTCCAAGGCGAAGATGTTCAACCAAGAGACGGACGTGAAGGTCAAGTTCAAGGACGTGGCAGGGATGGATGAGGCGAAGGAGGAGATCATGGAGTTTGTCAAGTTCCTCAAGGACCCTAGCACGTACGAGAAGCTCGGCGCAAAGATCCCTACGGGCGCCATCCTCTCCGGGCCTCCCGGCACGGGCAAGACACTCCTGGCCAAGGCGACGGCGGGCGAAGCCGGCGTCCCCTTCTTGAGCGTCTCCGGTTCCGAATTCGTCGAGATGTTTGTAGGCGTTGGCCCGTCTCGTGTGCGGGACCTGTTTGCGACGGCGAAGAAGAACGCGCCGTGCATCATCTTCGTGGACGAAATCGACGCGATCGGCAAGGCGCGCGGCAAGGGCGGGCAGTTCGGTGGCAACGATGAGCGCGAGAGTACGCTCAACCAGCTCCTGGTCGAGATGGACGGTTTTGGATCCAGCGAGCACGTGGTCGTCCTGGCCGGCACCAACCGGCCTGACGTCTTGGACCCGGCGCTGATGCGTCCCGGCCGCTTCGATCGTCACATTGCCATCGACCGACCGGATATTAAGGGTCGCGCCCAGATCTTCAAGGTTCACCTCAAACCGATTAAGACCCAGGAGAACATTGAACGTCTCTCCAATAAGCTCGCCGCACTCACCCCGGGCTTCTCCGGCGCCGACATCCACAATGTCTGCAACGAGGCCGCTCTCATCGCGGCGCGGTACCAGTGCGACAGTGTGGCCGAGGAGCACTTCGAGCAGGCCATCGAACGCGTCATCGCCGGACTGGAAAAGAAATCGCGCGTTCTCAGCCCGGAGGAGAAGAAAACCGTCGCCTACCACGAGGCCGGGCACGCCGTCGCGGGGTGGTTCCTCGAGCACGCCGACCCCTTACTCAAGGTATCCATTATCCCGCGCGGCATCGGCGCCCTCGGCTACGCGCAGTACCTCCCCAAGGACCAGTACCTATACTCGACGCAGCAGTTGCTCGACCGCATGTGCATGACGCTCGGGGGCCGCGTGTCCGAGCAGATCTTCTTCGGGACCATCACCACTGGCGCACAGGACGATTTGCAGAAGGTGACAAAGATGGCCTACGCCCAGGTGGCCACATACGGTATGAACGCCAACGTCGGGCCCATCTCGTACCATAATCCCAACGAGGAGCAAAGCTTCCAGAAGCCGTACTCGGAGGAGACGGGGCGCATGATTGATATCGAGGTCAGGGGCATGATTACCGAGGCGTATAAGCGGACCATGCAGTTGCTCACGGATAAGAGAGGCGAGGTCGAGAAGGTCGCGCAGCTGTTGCTATCAAAGGAGGTGCTGTCAAGGGAGGATATGGTAGCGTTGTTGGGGAAGCGACCGTTCGTGGAGAGGACCGTGTATGATGAGTATGTCAAGCCGAAAGTGAGTATCGTCTGGGGCATTTTGTGATTGAATCGATTAGTTTGGGTTGGGCGAGTTTTTCATTTGTCCTGAATCGGGATTACTATCGTTTCATTCCAATAACTGGGATTGACCATGACCTTCCTCTGATTCTAGGATATTGTGCCACCGCCGTTCCCGGCCGACATACCTCCGATATCCGAAACGGACACACCGTCGCCGTCCACATAAAAAAAAGCGTCACCGGCACAGTTTGAGTTTTGTGGTACGAGATATGGGAAGTGGTGGGCGGAAGGTAAGCAAATTTGGCGGACACAGGCTCGAAGAAGACAAATGCAGATGCCTGTATATTTTCCGTTATATGTAATGAAAATTAGAATAGAACCCTTCGCTCTGTTACCTATAATCTCAGGAATTGTGTCATGTTAATTGCTGGAAGATATAATGTGATACACTTAGGCCAGTTGTGATTTTGGCTTTCAATCTGGCTAATTTGATTTTGTAATTTAATTGATTCAATTAACATGATCATATTGATAAGTGAGTATTTTTTTATTTAAATTTATTAACATTTTTACTATATTTTAATAAGCTTCTTAGGTTTGCTATATTTTAGTAAATAAGGTTATAATTAACTTAGTAAGCTCACTATATTTTGATGAATATCTTGATTGTTATCTTAATAAATTTATTGAAGATTTATTATGTTTTGATAATTTGGCTCATAGTGAACTTAATATATTCTTAACAGATAGATAAGGTAAATTCTTGCTGAACAGAAACATAAGTTACCCAAGTGATGCTCACGCATTATTCTGGGACTTATGCTTTCGGATACAGCCCCAACGCAATGCTGTCTGGAAGAAGAGGGCCACTAATCACCCCCAAGCTCTAACAGTTTCGTCTAGATATTCCATCCTCGTCCATCCTCTTACGGCCGATGATCTGTGGCATAGATTATTTTTCTGGAACGGGTGATGCACGTGGCCGGTGACCGACAATTGCCTAAAATGACGTCGATCCCTACATTTAAATTTAATTTGACGTCGCCCTTCCCTCTTTCAACAAGACAAGATGGCGAGCTTGGAAGAAACACCTTTCTGGGGGAGAACGTATGCATTGCCTTTTGGTCTTACACCATGAACAATGAGTGCTAGGCAGCTTTGCTAATCGATGAGGCCTCTCTCGTCCTCTCATTCCGTTCAAAACGCACAGCACGGCAACGATTGATTGGTGCGAGGTGGGTATTATTCAATGCTTCTGAGAGACGCCTGAAGAAGATCGAGCCTAAGCATGAGCTTTCTTTAGGTGAGACGATACACGCAAGTATCACCATCATACATAACTGATTCTTGTCCTTTTCTCTTCTGGATGCCTACCAATTCCACAGGAGAACTATGAAATCTCGCCATACATTGCCGAATTCATTAATACGACGACGAATCTCGTGTTTGGTATGCTTTGTAGAGGCGGGTGCCCTCCTTATCTACCTATTGCCGATCAAAGAAACCAAATCTCGCAGTGCCTTTCTCTCATTCACTCATAACCCCCATCTGGCCTTCGACAGTCGCCCTCTGCATCTTCGGCGTCTACAACGTGCTCCACAATGGCACCGAGAAGCGGTTCATTCTCACCCACGTAGGTATGGCCTTCGTTGGGACCGGATCGTGAGTAGCCCCTTCCCTTGGTAGTACTCACATAGATTCGAGTACCCAAACTGACGCGCCATCCCTTTCTTGTTTCGTCATCAATGCCTTTGGCTGGTATCTTCCCGACGCGATGGGACGTAATTGAAGTTGGTTCTTCCACATGACGCTTCTTTATGAAATGCAACTCCTGGATGAACTGCCAAGTAAGGATGGAACGGTTGTTTTGATATCGAGACATACTTCATTTGCGTCGTGATAGACACGCGCCATTTATTTTGGAATTTGGCACCCAACTATGTTTTCGCCTTTCCACTATCTTTTCTCAACAGTGATATACGGTTCTTGTCTTCTCGTCTGGAACATGTAAGTGCTCTGCCCAATCCCATCACCTCGCTGCTCCCTCGCCACAATCTCGTCAATCCCGAATCTCATTCTCTTCTACCCCACCACTCGCAGTTTCGAAACTTCCGCCCAGATCCGTCATGGCTACAAGCTAGGCCTGGGTCTCTTCGCCTACGCGGCTTTCGTAACAGTGACGTACGTGTACTTTGTGCACGATCCGGTCTTCCATCAGGTCAGCTACGGCCTCCTCGTCGTCATCATCGTCGGTCGCTCGACCTATCTCGTCCGCCGCCTGCCCCTCTCGGAGACCCGCCGGATCCTCGTCTTCGTTCTCCGCACCGCCGCCTCCAGCTTCCTCGGCGCATTCATTCTCTGGAACATTGACAACATCTTCTGCTCGTCGCTTCGAGGATGGCGGAAGAACCTCGGGATCTACCCCGTAGGTGCGGTGTCAGAGCTACATGGGTGGTGGCATATCGGGACGGGTGAGTGTAATCTTTTTGCTGTTTTGGCATTGAGCTGCGATCCTTGTTTCTCAGGGGTTGCAAGCGAGACATCACTTCGAGGCATCCTTGTTGATGCTCCTCATCGCTCCCTCCACCTCTTCCGTAGCCCTCGGCTGCTACTATTACATCGTCTTCAACGAATGGATCCAGCAGATTCTGGCTGGTAATTCCCAGGTCTTCGAGCTGCATTGGGCTCTGGGCTTTGTGCCATATATCCGCAAGGCTGAAGGTTCAGTCAAGACCGCGGCCAACGACCATGTTGAGACTAAGAAGAAGAAGTGAAAGTTGGCGGTGATGGTGACTTAGCTCTGGAGAAGAGAACTTCGGTAGAAGTGATGGCCGTTTTACAAGGGTAGATTCAAACGAGGGAGACAGCGAATGTCTTTGGGATATTGTTGATGAACGCCTCTTCATAATTGTTGTATACAAAGATCGCCTTTTTTTTTTTTTTTTTTTTTTTTTTTTTTTTTTTTTTTTTTTTTTTTTGATTCTCTTGCACTCTGAATAGAAACCTATTGATAGAGTTAGCTCGCTTATGGTGGATACCAATTTTGTGCATTACATGGAGATGTAGTGCGTCGGGATTTCTGTAGTTGGTGAGGTGATTTCCGATGGTGATGGTGTATGTATGACGGGAAAGGTAGTCAGGAGTTCATAAGGTAAGGGTATGTGCACAGTCACAGTGTTCTTTGGCGATAAGTTCAGGATATAGAATGTGGTTGGGCTGTAGCCAATCTTAGGGTTGGCCAAAATTTGTTCGAAAAGCTAGCAGAAACGATTTTTCCTTGGTATATACATTCCATCAATGTCACGACCTACACATAGATCACTATGGGCGTGGATATGATGGGCCGGCCAGAGCCATCAAATCTTGATCATGACATGCCTCCGTGTGTGACTGATCTGCGGGGTCATTCATCGACCCCATCCTATGTGCCGCCGGACATTTTCATTCATGTTTCTTCATCCACCCAAGTACGAGCCATAGAATTGACATACAAGTCAAATCGTTCAAGACACAACTTGCAAGAAACGCCCAAAACAATGACGTGCTCTCTTTTCGAACCCTTCATCTGGTTCTACGAATACATGCGACACTGCATGGAGTCCGTCCACGCCCACCACACGAACCCTCGGCAGCCCGCAACTCCCCCGCTTCCTCCCACCGGAACCGGCCTAAATGCCAAGGCGCAGCCGAGCTCGCCCCTCCCCACCACTCGACAGCCTTTCGGAGAAGAACTGGCCGAGCCCCTCATTGAACATGTCTCCATTAGCACCGATGACGTCTTCGCTCCCGAGGATATCCCTTCTCCTTCCACTCCGCGAATCCA
The DNA here is from genome assembly GCA_003990745.1 of Jimgerdemannia flammicorona. Taxonomy (NCBI): domain Eukaryota; kingdom Fungi; phylum Mucoromycota; class Endogonomycetes; order Endogonales; family Endogonaceae; genus Jimgerdemannia; species Jimgerdemannia flammicorona. The sequence goes on along the minus strand of RBNI01002100.1, from coordinate 3,579 downwards.
CGAATTCTCTACAGCAACCGTGACTTCGGGATTCCAGTACATACTCAAGGATTCGGGATACGCGGAGCAAGTGGTTGAAGGCAAATTATTGCCGTTGCTTAATGAAGATATCAAGAAAAACAAGAGCATTACCCCCGTCGATGTCGGCAGTACCCTCGCCCCCGAGTTCTCGCCGGCGAGATCGAAGGAGATACTAATCAATTCGGGGCACGCGGAGTGCAAGGAAAAAGACGAGGTCGAGGGGCAGGTGATTGCCGATTCGTTCCCTTTACTCGGTCATGACAAAATAAGCATCAAGTCGGACAGGAGTGTTGGTCATATGAGTTTTTCTCCGCATGAGAGTGCCGGTAATATATATATATATATTTGCTCACAACTGCGACAGATAGAAATCGAAAGTCGTTTGCGATTATTTTATCTTCGCCAATAACGTAGGGATCTCAAACCACTACTACAAAAATCCCTTTCTTTTCATTCGCCTATGTACAGTCTCGGTTCACGGTGGCTCCAATCGCGAAAGCGAATTCGCAACCTCCGAGAACGTGGACCTCCGTAACGACTCCCAGGATCCCGATCTCGTCACTGAGGAGGATACCCAGCACAATTCAGAAGACGAAGTGTACATCACCGACGATTGGTGAGCCTTTCTGGTCTATTTGCTTTACAACCGAACTGTCACTGCGAACACTCGCTGACAGTCTATTCAACACCAAAATCCCCGATCGTCAGGGACGATCGCATGCCAACCTCGGACGCCAGTACGACCGGTATGACCGGGCTCTTTCATCGGCTTCTGTCCGTTCCCAGCGCCTCAAAGCTCATCGGATCGCTCGCTTCCCACTCGCGGCCATAGGCGAGCATTACAGTGCCGGTTCTATGGACTCGTGCGTCACGACACTTGAAGACGAGGAGAACGAGGAACAGGAGTGCGAATATGCGGCCTCCAACGAAGCAGCGCGAGGGGCGGTTTGATATGGTCGGGTGATTTAGGGTCTTCTTGGAAATGATAAATGAGACTTAGTAGCGAATTTTGTTTTGGGGATTTAGTGTTGGTAAATTTACTCATTAATAATATTCTTGCTAACTTTGTGTATGTTTTTCCTTTGGAGATATTCAGAGAGAATTGTATATTTAGTGTATGCTTTTCTATCCATCATAAAAATAAAGCCTGGCCGATTTGATTCAATTTTTGGTATGCCCAGTATCATCTATGACATTGAGAGCCTTCAACATCTCAAAATGTAGAGCTGATCCCGGCTGACAATGCTAAGTTAACAAAAAGCAACCAAAAATTCCAACCAGTATCTGTACCATACATTTGAGTACCTGATATTTGAGTACAGGTATACACAAAGTATATCATAAAAAACATCCTGCGCACTATTCTATCGCATTGACAGCATCTAGACCGTTGTAGAGTAATAATTCCGGTAGACCTGAGGCACAGAATGGAGCCTCCTCATGCGCAGTGCTCTCCACTGTCACAACATCCTCTACAAACTCATCGAAACTGGCAATGTAATCGTCATCATCAGGATCAAATGCGGGTGCCTGGATCTTTCAATAAAAGGGAATGAGTCCTGGATCTCCGCCGAGACATCGCATGTCGTCAACTGTTTGGGAGCAATCAGGGCGCGTGCGAACGATGCGGCCTTGTGGAGGGTGTCGAGCTTGGTGCCGTGGATTGCAATAGAACGGCCGGCGATTGGACTTTGTGGGGATTGCTTAGAGTTGGTAGACGCAGATTTGACTTGTGGCGTAGGGCGGCCAAGCCAGAGGAACATATGGTTTCGATCGAGGTCCGTCAGCATGACCACAGGGTTGAACGAAGACACCACGTTTGCAGCGAATAATTCGCCGATCGCCTGGTTTACATGTCTTTCTGTACTGGCGCCGAAGTCCTGTAATTACATAAATGGTATTGATGAGCACGGCTACATGTAATTGCAGAAAGTTAGCACAACTCACCTCGTTCTTCCTGATCTCAATCGCGAGGTTTACCGCATGCGTCACACAGGATGTCAAGTCGGCAGGAAACACAATCATGTCAGTCACACCCCGCGAGTCTGCACGGATGTTCCTCACCACATGTCCGGCAACGCAGGTCGGTCCAAGAAGTTTGTCTCGAATATATTCGGTATATTCGACTGCACCCTCGCGCCGCTGATCCCACGCAAATGGCGTGGGGTTGCCGCCCAACGTAGGAACTCGTGGAAGTCTATCCACGTCACCTGAGGCAGCGCGTCGTAGTATCCTGCAACAAAGGTTCCGCGTAAGATGGTGTAAAATGCGCGTGGATCATGTCCTTTCATTGGGTGGCAAGCTGTGTATATACTATAAATTTGACCGGCCTTACTCACCAAAATAAGTTGGAACTGTGACGACAGCCTGCTGCTGCATCCTCTTCAAGCTGGCCTTGAACTCGGCTTCCTCGAAGGGTCTAAGGATATTAGTCATGTCGAGGTATTGTTCGAGAACACTCTGCGGCCACGTAAGCATCTTCTGGATGGCATCCTCTGATGCACCGGCCTCGCGGAACGCATTATAGTGCTTGTCCAAACCGAGCTTGCCCAGGAAGTCGTACAGGGTGGGAAGGGGGTTTTCTACGAAAGACATGGTGTTCGGTTTGTGAGAAGACGCAAAGAAAAGCGGGTGTCCAAGTATGCACACAGGATGGATTATTTGTGGCGGGTGGAACACAACGACTAGTAAGACGAGAAGGGAAAGTACAAAGAGAAACAGGATTTCCCCAGCATTCCATGCACCAAGTTATATATTAGGAATGATATCGAATGGCCAGAGTGCTTTTGTTAGTAATTATGCATGTAGAGCAGCACGTCGCCAACATCCTTGCCGTCTTCACAGATCTCGCCGAGATCCCTTTCACCATGATCCCCTTCGCCGAGATCCCCTTCGTCGAGATCCCTTCAGAGCTGACCCGAAAATTTATAAAACCACCTGGGAATTGGTGCAGAGCTTCACGAATTCGGAAGTTTCATATTCAAGTTCCCTATAGTAGATGCTTTTCCTCGATTCTCAATTTTCTACAGCACATATATGAAAGTGACCAACTTTTTATAAAAAATAGAACTCAGCTGATTGTTGGCGTCCCACCATAGGCGACTCATGGAAGCCATCACCAAAATTCAGACGGCCTTCGTGAGGAACTGATTCCTGATGTACCAGCAGCATTCAACGAAATCTTGCGGAGCTGCTAGTGCCTAAACCCCACCGGCGACAGTCCTTTAGATAAGTGTTCATCAGTATGAACATGTTCTTGGGAGTTCATTTATTAGCATGAACAGCTTTTTGAGAGATTCATTTAAGGATGAAATATCGAAATGTTTGTTTATCAGTATGAACATAATATTGAGAGACTGGTTCATGACTATGATCATGTCTTTGAAATGCATAATTATGGAATATTTATTTTAAAAGTATTGACCAATCTAAAAGATTGATTATAAAAATAGATAGTACTACTAATATATTAAACAGTAATTATTAAGAGGTAATTATATATTAATATATTAATATATTAGTAAAAATAATACTTGATCTTTTTTTTTTTTTTTTTTT
>RBNI01002099.1:0-19735 GCA_003990745.1 Jimgerdemannia flammicorona | reverse complement strand
TTTTTTTTTTTTTTTTTTTTTTTTTTTATAGTCACTTGGACTCCGCCTTTATTACCAGTCTATGAATAAGTATACATCATCACCACCCACTATCCAATCCCCATAGGGGGGCCCCTCCCCACCTTCTTATGAATAAAGATCACTCTTTTACCAACTACTCCAACTCTCCCCCCACTCTGTTTACAAATTTTCTCTACTAAGTGGCGCCTCTGACTACCCTGCAGCCCCCAACCAAGCCACCAGCCTGTTAAGGTGTCTTCCATAAGCCTATGCTACTGCAACAACTGGTCCCCCAAGCCCTGTCTCCTCCCATCCTCAAAAATAAATAGCCAGTAACTGGCCAGCCCCACCCAAATAGCCAAAGCCCAGTCCAAGGTAAGCCACTCCTTCCCTATCCCTCCTACCAATCTATTCCTCAAGTCCTCTCACCTCCCCCATACTTCACCTCCCCTATGCTATACTCCCAAGTATTCCCCAATTGCCTGCCAAAAATCCCCCAACATCTCACACTCTCCTAGCCAACATTTGGGCATCTGTACATAACCCCTCTCCTGCTCTACATTATGGCACTCCTCACAGTCAAAGCAACTCCCTATGATAAGGTGCCCTGAGCAAAAGTTGAGCATTATATTCCTCCACAGCATACATCACCAGACCACCCAGTACTTTGGCAGCATCCACGTTCTCACTGTGGCACTCCAGGTCCAAACACCATGCCAGTTCCACTCTTCACCAATTCCAGCTCCTTGCCAACCACTAGGCCACAGATCCTGGCCCAGTCTCCTTTGGCATTCCATTCTATCACTAATGTTGAACTCAATTAAAGGAGCACCACCCAGCAGTATATGATCTCATCTCCACATCACTGGGTCCCAAGCCACCTCCCCTTCATTCCCCTGCCAATGAATTCCAATATGGTGTACCCTCTCTGCTATCCCCCACCAAAATCCCTTATATTGCAGTTATTCAGTGCTCCGAAGTCCAACCAATGAGAGGAGATCACTAGTTGAGCCTCTTGGCGATGACCATCTCTCCCAGATCTTCTGTAGCAGAGGAACCCAACCACCTCCTCTCAATTCCACTGCCCTCTTTAGCCACCATACTCTCAAGCAGTATAACTATTTTGGAAAGTCAACCAGCCCAAGACCACCTCTCGCCACTGGTAAGGACAAGGTCTCCCAACCAATCTGACTCTGCCTGCCAGCCCAAATCCATCCCTTCGCTGACTTTATCAATCTCTTCACTACCCAGGCTAGGAAGTCCAGATGATATGTCAGATACCACAACTTCGGCAGCCAGTAGATATTCAAAATTGAGACCCACCCTACCAGAGAAAATTATCTTCCTCCCTAACTCTGCAGGGCCTCCTCCCAGATTCCAATCCTCTGCTCTCACCAATGCCTGGGCAGAACTGACCCATAGACTAACAAATAGATGCCTGAGTACCACACTGCTTCACTGGTGGAGACGATTGTTCCTATAACCTCTCCTCCCACCAGGCCATTGCCTAGCACCATTGTTTCACACTTATGCCAATTCAGCTTAGCTCCAGAGTTCTCCTCATACTACTCCACAGTCTTCTTGAGCTCCTCAACATCAGCAATCAATCCCAAACCAACCACTATGTTATCTGCAAAGGCCCCAACTTTCCATCTAATGCCAAAGACAGAGAGCCCCACTATCCTCTGCCTAATTCTGTCCATAAGGGGTTCTAGGGAAAGAGTATACAAAATGGGAGACAGTGGGTCCCCCTGGGGCACCCCCCTATCCAAGGGGAATGCTACCCCTCTATGTCCATTACATATGAGTGCAGCCCTACTCTCTTCCAGTAGACTGACCATTGCTGACTGGAATTGATACAAAACTCCCATTCTATCCAAAACTTTCACCAGCCAGACTCTTCACACCCAGTTATAAGCCTTCCTCTGGTCCAAGAAGACTAGATGCCCATCCAGTCCACAGGCCCTTGCCCCTTCAATAACTCCATGTACCCAGGCTGTGCCATCCCTGATGAGCCAACCACCCACAAATCTCCTCTGCTCAACACCCATGACTTGCTGGACTATCTTCTGTAGTCTTGCCACCACCACCTTAGTCACCAACTTTCTATCCATATCTAGCAACATTATCGGCCTCCAGTTCTTCCAATCCTCCTACCTTCCTTTGTTCTTATAAAGTAGCATCACCAGCCCAAGGTCCTGCTCCCCCACCCATCTTTCTGTCTGTAGAATAAAGTTGCATAATGCTGTCATCTCTCCCATCACCCCTGGGACTCCAACCATTCACTTCCAAAAGTCCCAGAGCAGACCATCCTCCCCAGGTACTGTACCTGGCATTGTTGTGGCAAGAACCTGGTGGATCTCATCCTCCTGTACAGGCATCACCAGGTCACCTAGCCCCTCGACTTATAGTGGGTACCAATCCTCCAATATTCAGTCAATGGTAGCAGCATCTGCTCCACCCTTCTCCTTACTCCACAATCCACTTCATTGCTCCTTCAGTGATCCAAGAATGTCCTGTACACCATGCACTAGTATACTATCTGAGTCCAATACCCCCTCCCACCATTGCTGTACCTGTCTCACCCTAAGGACCCTTGTAAGGAACTTGGAAGGCCTCTCTTCTTCCTCCAGATCCTGCCAGCGAAGCCATGCTGCCAAGCTCTGTACCCTTGCCTCTTCCTCTTCCCACAGCACCTGTTGTAGTTCCCCAATCTCCATTTTCGCTCTCATTAATCTTCAATCTTCTTTGCCCTCCAACATCATCAGCCTTGCCTACTCCTCTAGGAGCCTAGTCAATCTAGTAGAAGCCCAATGCACTCTTCACCTTCTCTGCTTCCCTGCCTCCTTGCCAGCCTCACTCTAGTAAATCTTGGCCATCTCCTTCATCCTCATCCACCAGACCCCAACTAAGGTACCTTTCCACTACCAGTTCCCCACCCTCAGCTGAATGTCTTTAGTCCACTCATCCCACCGGGTCTTGTTATCTAACAAAGAGGAATTGAGGTGCCAATGTCCAGGCCCATCCCCACTTCCCCCAAAGCACCCCTGTCCCAAAAGCCCCCAGTGATCTAACCATGGACACCATTCTACCTCCAGTGACTTCCAAACATCTAGGCCCCAGTAGCTGGCTGTCAAAATCCAGTTGATTCTTGTCCCCAGACCCCCTGCCCAATATGTATAAACCCTCCTATTCTCCCAGCACTCCCTACCAGCATCTACCAGCACACTTAGTCTTTCTACTTCCTCCCATACCACCAGTCCTCCACTCCTGCTCTCAGCACCTTGTCCTCTATCTGTTCTATCCAACAGTATGTCCCAAACCATTGAAATCTCCCCCAAGCATATCCACCCCAGCCTCTGCAAGAATCCCACTCTCCTGTAAACCTTTCACCCAATCTACATGCTCACCCTGTACAGCAGGGCAGTAACAGGAGCCAACTGTAACTGACTCCCAGCCTGTACGAATCCACTCACCCCAGACCAGTCTCTCCCCCCAGCTCCTCACATCCTGTATCTCCCCTCTGCCTTTCCAAACCAAAATCCCAATCTTGCCCTTCCAAATTGCCACACCTCCCCATTCCTTCATCCATTCCATCTTATCAGAATCATCCTCACATCTGATATCCTGCAAGAGGAAGAGATCAGTCTCCAATCCCTTCATCTAAGTAAAAATGTTCCTACATTGAGCAGCACCCCATAACCCATTCATATTTAAAGAAAAAATGTTAGTTGTACTGTTCATAATGAAATATATTATGTTATCAATCAATCTCTACTGCTCCATGCTCATCTCCTCCTGCACTGTGTCCAGATTATGTTCCACAGCCACCTCCTCCTCTTCTGCCCTCTGAGCCTCCAATCCAGCCAGCAGTTCATTCATCTCTCCATTGGCCTTCTCCTCGAACTCCTCTCAGTATTCTAGGCATGCCTCCTGTCAGAGCTGCAGTCCATGATGCTTGTTCTAGCAGTATTCAGCCCTCTCTCCAGCAATGATCACCATCTCCGCCTCCCTCTCCTTATCCACCTCATACCCTTCCTTCTCCAGGTATACTGCAAGAATTTCCGCCTTCAATGCCTTCATTACTCCATCCCCCTGTAGTATCCTCACCCAATGCTCATCACTCATCACTTGCAAGTCCACCTCTCCCAACTCTTCCGCCACCAGGTTATTTATCATCTGGCACATTCAAAGTAAGTTCCCCACCTCCTTCTCCCCTGGAGTCGCCAGCCTCCCTCCATCCAATATTGTGGTGTCAGCTCCAGTGCTTGCAGACTTGTTCCATACCTCTGGGATATCTACCAGTTCCTCCTCTCCAGCTGCCACCACCTGTCCCCCATATGCTGCCTCCGGAACTCCAAATTGCACCCTCTGGGCCCCTCACATTGATACATCCTCTACCACTCTGTTTTGGGAAGCCAGGCTGCACCTGATAAGAGGGGTAGGGGTAGGAGAGCCCTCCCAGTCCTCCTCCCAAACCTCCAGCATACCATCAGTATATGGGTCATTACTAGACTTCTCCTTATCCTCCCCTGCCTCCTTCTTGTCCTTCCCCTCCCCCTCGCCAGCCCAGACACTTGCTTCAGCTCCCCCTGTGCCCTTCACCTTGTTGCATCCCCCAGTGGTCTGTTATCCAGCTTGGCCAGCAGCTCTTTCTGTCTCTTATACTCCTGAGCCCTTTCCCACTACTCCTTGGTTACTTGAATCTGCTTTCCATCCACCACCTCCAAGTATATTGACTCCACAAAAGCCTCCCAAGCCTTCACTCACCTCTTTATAGTACCACCCAACTCTTCCAGTACTTCTAATAAATCCTCCTCCTTCTCCTCACTTCTCTTCACCCTTGTCACCTTATATAAGATCGCTCTCCAGACCATTGCCAAAGGCCAGTCCCTTGCCTTCCCAGTAGCTTTCTTCCCAGCCAGCCGAATCCTTACATCTATGTCACCAGTCTTGAGCGAGGTCCCTTCCCAGACCCTGAATCTGATATCCACCACCTCTCCATATTCTGCTATGAAATCCTCAACTCTCTTTCTTGTCTCCATCACCATTACTGTTGGCACTCCTTTCACCAGCAGTTGGACTATCCTGGGATCCCACTTCAGGCAATATGCCATCAGAACACACACCTCCCCAACCACTAATCCAGCCTTCAGCGCCTCCTCCAGTAGTGCTACCTCCTCAAAACTCACCTCCACTCTCTCCAGACCCTTCAAAAACTTCATGGATGCAGCTCCTGCCACCTGCTTAGCGATGAGCCCCAGCACCATTTTTGCTGTCACCACTAAGCCCCGGAAGCACAGTATAACTGTGAATGCCGAGATCGATTTTTTGAGTAATGGGGCCACCACCAGACCCATTACACCATCTGCCAAGTCCCTTTATCTTCTAAGCCTCAGCCACTCAGCCTCACCATCAGCTGTCACATCTGGATTTTTTCCAGATTGACAGTCCCATCGCTATCAGTAGTCACACTCCCCCCAGCTGCTACTCCCCCAGCTCCACTGCCCCCCCTTCCAAGGGCTGCTCCCCCCTGCACTGTCACCTTCTCAGTCTCCTTGCTCTTCCTCAGCCAGCTCTCCAGCCCTGATGTCTGCTGTCTCTCCTTTACTGTCTCCACGAAGCTTGCCCTTCCAGATCCTGAGCCTCTGCCACCACCTCCACCCCTTCCATGTCCACCTGCTAGCAGCCCCCTCATACCCCCCCCCAGGCCTGGGCCTCTTCCTACCTGCTGCCAGTTGAAAGCACTTGGGCCACCCTGTCCAGTACATACCTCAGGTTACCTGTTAGTCACCATGTTGTTAGTCTCTTTTCTCCAAAAATAATGTTATAAGTGCCTTTCAAAGGTTGTGTAATCTGAATGATACTGGAAAGAGATGTCGATGTCATCTTGTCATCCTCTCTCTCAAGACCAACTGCCTTCTATTCTTAAATATATATTCATTAAGTTATTATATTTTAAAAAATAGGATTTAAATCAAATTTTGAATCAAATTAGTATTTAATTTGATTTGAATTAAATTGGTTCTTTGATTTGATCAAATCAAATTAAATTTGGGTCAAATTCAATAGAACTATATATTGACAAGAATATATCCAGATACTATACTATCTTCTTTATAGAGATAATAGTTTCAATAATATCTTTACTGATCAAACCATTTCTTAGTATTATTATCTCATATTTATATCAGTTGAGCTTAGCTCTAAGTATATCTCATACTATTCTACAGTAGTTTTTAGCTTACTAATATTATTAATAGAACTAAGACCAACTACTATATTATTAGTAAAGGTCTCAATCTTTCAGACTCTTAACTGTTATACTTAGTAGTAGTGATGAAGTTATATCTTATCTTATTAAGAAATCTTATATAAATTTAGAAACTAGTCACAACTAGTTATATGAATCTAAAATAAATACTAAAGAAACAGTCAACTATTCAGATCTCTCTATAGTAGAAGATGTAGATACAGAGATATATATAGATCTATCTAAAAGAGATAATTATTAGTATAGTATATCAGATCTATAATAGAAAGTAAGAAGTATAGCTACAGTAGCTTACTCTATAATTATACTTATTAGTTTCAAGCCACTTAAGTTAGATATCTTTAATAATTACTAAGAAGAACTATCTATTAATATCCAAACCTTCTAATTAGACAAATACTTCAAGCTTATAAGAATGAAAAAAGATATGCAAGTCCAATTTATTGCCATCCTTCTCTAAGGAAATATATATAGTTATCTGGTAGTATAATTATATTATAACTATATTTATCTATTAAAAAATAAAAGTTGAAGATTAGATAATATTTAAAGAGATTCTCTATAAGTAGTTCAAGTCTACTAATACTATCAAACTAGTTAAAGATAAACTAATAAATATCAAAAAACTCAAGTCTATATAAGTTATAATATATAATTCTTATTAATTCTTTTAAAACTATCTAATATTATAAAAAATAAAAAAATAGACTGCTATATCTGAGGTCTAAAAATATATATATATAAGTTAAGATTAAGTAAGAAGAACCAAGCTCTTTTAAAGAAACCATAAAAATTACTAATAGGTTTGATATTATTATCTATAGTTATTATTTTAAATCAGAATACTATAAAAAGAACAACTTTAAGAACTATTATAAAAACTAGCTCAAAACTGTGAGATTAGCTCCAATAGACCTAGACTCTATAATAGTGCTCTGAACGAGTCAATTTGAATCAAATCCGGATTTGATTCATCACATGATGGTTTGATCCGAATTTCAAATCCGAAGCTATCCGAATCAACTTGGATTAATCTGAATCACTCCATCTGAATCACCCCATCTGAATCACCCATTCAAACCACCCCAATCTGAATCACTCAATCTGAATCACTCAATCTGAATCACTCAATCCGAATCACTCAATCCGAATTACTCAATCCGAATCCTCCAATCTAAATCCTCTACATGACTCATAAGCCAGATGCGTTCACAACACAATATACACACAATACACATACATGCACATGCAAACACACAAATACACATGTCAACAGATCAGTCTTCAACAGTTCACAGTACCGATAATACTTCAAGTCAAATATCCCTGATAGCTCTACACCTTCCATACAATCCTCGCTTCAAAATCTGGCAACATTGTACTAAGATAGGAGATGATGTTGTTTGTAATTATTGCAGATAAAAAATTAAGATGCACCTATTGACTTGTTTGACACACACATGATATTGTTTCATCTACCCCCATAAACTGTACCAGCCAGAAGTTCAAAATGCTTGGTGGTATGATCTCGAATATAAATCAATACATAAAAGACAAGCACTCTGACAAAATCAAAAAGAACACAGAGACAAATAAAATTGACATCCAAGCTGTGGTGGGTATATTTATCCAATTGCCCAACCATTTCTATATCAACAATGCTGTTTAATCAAAAATATTTAGCCATACTCTTTGGCAGAATTTTGAAATCAGCTCATTCGCTAGATTGTGTGCACAGACCAGCCATTCACAACCATCGAGAGTGATCAATTGCATAGCATATTTGGCCTCCTCAAGCATGATTTATATTTGCCAAGTGCCGATACTATTCATAAAGATGTCCTGAAGGCCTATAGGAAGGAGCATGACAATCTCCACCAGACACTTCAGGTAAAATAAGGGCAGCACCATGACCTTTGCAAGCTGAATTATATAAAAGAGCTCACCAATTTAATCTTACATTCAATAAGCAGAATTCAGCAGACAAAATTTTGTTTACGATCGACACATGAATATCTCCCAATGCAATTTCGTTTCTGAGCATTACTAGTCATTGGATTGACCTCAATTGGTAGCTTAAATCTCTCACTCTTGACTTCATCAAACTTGCTGGCCCTCATTCTGGAGACAACATCACAGATGCTTTTATTAGTTGTATCTAGGAGCTTGGGATCACAACCAAGGTAAAAAAAGGGGAACTTGCTATCAGGTTGGCATTTTGAGAGAAGTCTTAAACAAAACAGATTTTGTTGGTTATTTATTTTCACATAATTCACCAACTGAATATTTCAAGTATAGATTTTGGCCATTATGACAAACAATGCCACAAACAACTCAACATTTTTCCAAGTTTTAGTGGCCAGTCTCAAATAGGAAAATGTGGCCTTCAGTATAGAAAGCTGCCATGTATGATGCCAGGCCCACGTACTGAACCTCACTATTCAGGACTATCTTACATATGTAGACAAAACATCCAAGAGAGGAGGGGCCCTGAGTATAATTTCCAAGCTATGCAAACTAGTTGTGTCAGTCCGATCATCCCCACAATGATGAGACAAATTTGCTATGTAGTGTAGGGCAATTAGTTTAGCCCCAAAAGAGCTTATATTGGACATCTGTATGCATTGGAACTCAACATTTGCAATGATCCAGCATGTGCTGGAGTTTGCTATGGTATGCATCCTTTTTTTCTTTAGTCAGCTGAAGCAACTGTTTTGGATAATGGAAGATTTATTTAAAGAAAAAAAAAAAAAAAAAGCTAATAGATTCAATGATGGCTGCCAACAAGGAAATATGGGCCAAGGCTCTAGGTGAAAGTGAGTGGGATGTACTTAGGAATGTTGTCAGAGTTTTGAAAGTAAGTGGTAGTTATTCTAACTCCACACTCGTTTTGTCTATCTCCACACAATGCAACACCTCACCACATATAACTGCCAGTGTTTCAATGATTGTACGAAGGATATAGTCAAACAAATGACTCCGACAATAAGCTCTATGATACCAGTATATAACCTTCTGATTGACCAGCTAGAGGACAAGCTCAAGGACAGGCTAGAGGGTTGTAGTGATTTGTGGTTAAGCCCAGATCAGAGAGATGACATGGAGGTTGCTCTAAGTAAGCTCAGAAAGTACTACTCCCAAACAGATACTGCCATATACTCAATCAGTACAGGTATGTCAATGTTGGTGTGTGGCCATTGCCCCTTCCAAAACAGAGGAACCCCTGCAAAAACTCACTCTCCTTTTCTTCAAACAGTGCTGGACCCATACTTAAAGCTACAATACCATAAAGATCAGGGCTGGGAGCAGCACTTCATTAAGAGAACCAAGCAGGCCATAATCGAAGTATACCAGAAAAACTACGTACTGCCACAAGGTTCCGGCCAAAGTCTGGACAAATATGCCAAGGGATCCCTCCTGTCCCACATTTACTTCAGCAGAAAGAGGAAGAGGGAGCCATCAGTGGAAGAGCTGCCATCAATAGACAAACTTACCATTTACCTCACCAGCGACCATGTGGTCCTGCTGGAGGGCATGGAGGTGCTCAACTAGTGGAAGGTAGGTTGTCAGGTGGGTATTGTCAGGTGGGCATTGGACCAATTTAACCAACCAATCTAACTACCACTCTACCCACCAGGGCATGCAGCTGCGTCAAACAGACTTCCCCAGCCTGTATGGTATGGCTCGGGACTACCTGGTGATTCCTGCCTCCAGTGCTCCCATCGAGCAGGTGTTCTCAGGTAGGGTGGACCTCATTGCCCTAAAGAGGTGTATACTGAATGCTGAGACAATCTAGGTGTGTATGTGTCTAAAGTCTTGGTGGGGCTCGGGCTGCTAAAATTCGGCGGGTCTGCAGACAAGTTGGTTGGCCTTGTGGAATATTTAATACCTTTCAAATTAATACCTTTCAAAATAATAAAAAAGGAAAAAAAAACCTGAGGACTCGGCCTGGAGTTTGTGGCCCAAGTGGGGTGGGGTTGGCAGTGGCAGCAGAGGGAGCACACAATATTTGCGGCCCTCAGTCAGCAGCAAGGGGCAGCCCCAAGCTGCCAGTGCCCAGGTCAGTGGGCAGGTCAGTGGGTAAGTCAGTGGGTCAGCAGAGGGAGCATGCAAAATTTGTGGCCCTCCACTGGCAGCAAGGGGCAGCCCCAAGCTGCAAGTGTCTGGGTTGGAGAGATAGGTGAGGGGAGCATGCAAAATTTGCAGCCCTCTGCTAGCAGTGAGGGGCAGCCCCAAGCTGTCAGCACCCAGGTCAGTGGGTGGGGTCGGTTGGCAGGTTGGTGGGCATGGGGTTGGCAGAGAGAGTGCACAAAATTTGCAGCCCTCTGCCAGCAGTGAGGGGCAGCCCCAAGCTATTAGCACCTGGGTCAGTGGGTGGGATCGGTTGGCAGGTTGGTGGGCATGGGGTTGGCGGAGGGAGTGCACAAAATTTGCAGCCCTCTGCCAGCAGCAAGGGGCAGCCCCAAGCTGCAAGTGTCCGGGATGGGCAGGGCAGGTGGAGGGAGCATGCAAAATTTGCAGCCCTCCACCAGTGGTATAGAGGCAGCCCCAAGCCACCAAGGAGTCTGGGGCAGAGGGTGCTTCTGGCAGTCAGAGGGTGCTTCTGGCAGTCGGAGGACATTTCCGGCAGTTGAAGTCACTGGTTCGGATCCCACAGGCACCCTGGTCCTGCACCATAGCACTGCACTGGCGGCACTACAGAGCAGGGCCAAGGGGCTGGTAGGGCCCTGCATAACGGCTAAGCTAGTACTACATAAGAGGCACCCAGCCCAACCCCCCCACATAAGACTGCCCAACCTGTGCAAAATAGCTGCCTAACCCTCACAAAAGATTGCCTGACCCTCGTGAAGGATTGCCTAACTCTTACAAAAACTGCTCCACCCACTAGTCCCAGGCCTTGATAAGTCTATTATCCATTGTATGTATAACGACTATTGTGCCCAAGCTCTCCTCAAAGGCAATGGTGCCATGGTGGTCGTGTAGTTGGAATAGGATGGTCATGTTGACTGAAAATGGGACCCCGAAACCATAGGTGAGGTCATACCAGACTCTGCTGCTATCCTCCCATGTTGGGCCCTTCCTTTCTGGGACATAAAATATTATCAGAGTGATATTGTTGTCTGTGTGTATAGGCAGAGAAAGGTTGCGCCCGATATATTCTGATGTGATGTGAGCATATGATTGGATGAACCCTTGGCCCAGAACCTCATACTGCCAGGCTGTGCTGGTGGATGCCTGTCCTTGGTCCAGCCCTGGGAGCCCCAGTTTGGAAACCTGCTGAAATAGATAGCAACTGGTCAGTCCTTTTTGCATGTAGGGGGGGTAGAAACCCCCTGGGCTGCAGCACCCCAAAAAAGCAGAGCTCCTCACCTCATATGGCACACTAAATTGCACTAAGAACATATGTACAGCCATGCCGAGATCACCACCAAGCTGGCCTGCTGTACGCTCTACCAATCTGCTTAAAGAACCCCAGATCATAGTCACCATCACTGTACAGGCTGTGTTATGCTTGCATGTAGTTTGCTCTTCGATGGTACTTCTAAAGTTCTGGTAGGGGTACAGAATCTTATATATCCCTGGAATTGTATCAAAAAAGAGTATGTTGGTGAAGAGTGTGATTTATCTGGGGAGGTGTTAAAAAAAAAGGAAGACAAGTGTGGGGGATTTCGAAACTCCAGAACCCACCCTTCGCCAGTGTTGTAGTATACCTAATTCCCATCCAAACCCCCCCTCCTTGCTTTTTTTGCCCCCTCTTTCCTACTACCCAGTATTTGACGCAATCCTTGCAAATCTCATTGATGTGGCAGTGAAGCTCATCACCATAGAGGTTTCTTACCACCATTGCAACCACCTCTCTGCATTCATTAATAAAGACATAGTTCTCTTCATCATTGGTTACTCCTGCTGGCCAATGGACCCCTTGGTCAAGTACGATTGGCTCTGATTCAAATATAGACCCCCAAGCCTTGATAACAATACTAGTACTGCTCATGCTAAACATCTTGCCCTCGAATTTCTCTATTTGATCAGATACCAGATGTGGTTGAACTCGGGTAACTTTGAACTCTCCTTTTCAATGGAACTGAGCCCTGATCTGAGGGACTGAGATAAGTATGCAGATGGGTTGCATGTGGATGGGTTGCATGCAGGCAGATTGCATATGGGCAGGTTGCATGTGAGTGGGTTGTATGCGGGCGAGTTGCATGCAGGTGGGTTGTATGTGGGTGGGTTGCATGTAGGTGGGTTGCATGTGGGTGGGTTGCGTGTAGGTGGGTTGTATGCGAGTGGGTTGTGTGTAGGTGTGGGTGTTTTTTTAGGAGGAGACCATGTAAAAATGAAATTAAATAAAACATGGAGATGGGTATTTCAGAAAAAGAGTGTGAGTGATTGAGTGAGTGAGTGAGTGAGCTGCATGCCAACAAGTTGCACAAGTTGCATGCCAACAAGTTGCACAAGTTGTACAAGATTGCTCATGAAGGCTTGCTTCTGTTCTTTTTGAGACCTCTGCCATGCAATGCATTGACTCAACAGCTCAGCCACCAAAGGCATGCCCCGCAACATCTGCCAGCCTTTCTTCATCTTAACCAGATGTTGCGAATAAAGTCAGCAGATCTTGCCGTAGAGCTGTAGACCCTAAGAAAAGTATGAGGTGAATTGGGTTGTGCTAGAGAAGTTTAAATAAATACAAGTAAACAAGTGGTGGCCGAGTGAGCAACCTACATCTACTATCGGCTACTCCAAAAAGGCTACCATATACATAGCTGTGAGGTCTGTGAATTCTGAGGTCCGAAGGGTCGCCATGAGTTGTTGCTGGAATTCTCCCTCATCCCTGCCATTACCATCACCATTGCCATTGCCACCACCACTGCCATCGCCCCTTTGGCTCTCAATGAGCAGCTTTTGTGCTATCTATATGAGAAAGAATCTAACATTGTCAGCAGAGAATGTGTTTCCACCTTGAATACTCCCTCTTTTGACAATTATTGTAGGGTGAAAAATGAGTAGACTGGACCAACATATGAATTAAGGGCTGCTGTTTTGTTTGCTCATGATGCAGCAGGAAAGAACAAAGAAAAAGAACAAAGAAAAAGAACAAAGAAAAAGAACAAAGAAAAGAACAAAAGAAGAGAGGGAGCAAAAGGAAAGGGTGATGTCACCAAAGTGTAGCAGGAAAAAAAAAACAAGAGCGAAATGAACAAAAGAAAGGGTGAAGTCACTAAAGATTTCAATCTGGATGGATCAATCCGGATGGACCAATCCAGATGGACCAATCCAGATGGACCAATCCAGATGGATTAATCTGGATCAATCCAGATGGATCAATCCAGATGGATCAATCTAGATGGATCAATCTGAGTTGATTTGAATCTATCATATGACAAATCTGAATCAAATCTCATCCAGATCAACTTCGTCCATTCGGAGCACTACTCTATAAATAAAAAAAACATCAAGCTTATTCCAAATGAGAAAGATTATCTAAAGAAGTTAGAAGTATATTTTTTCTAGTATTAGACAGAATATATTATAACTAAATATCTTAAGAAGATAAGTAAATCAGTTAGACTAGCCACTGTGTTATCTAAAGACATATCTGTCAACTCTACTACTAGTCAATTAGAACTCAAGATTCAAAGCTATATATAAAGATCCAGATCTTAGTAGGGTTGGCAGGATACTAGTTGTTTGTTTTTGAGGAAGAGAGGTATTTGAGTTTAAGGGAGCAGCTGGTAAGATAGGAAGGGTTGATAGAGAATATCTTGATGGATTGGTGGCTGGAATGAGATCTGCAGAGTAGTCAGCAGTATTGTTTAGTAGAAAAAATTTGTGTACAGAGTGGGGGGAGGGTTGGAGTAGTAGGTAGCAGAGTAGTATTCAAGCATGAGGATATAGAGGAGAGCCCCCCTATAGAGATTGGGTAGTGGGAGGAGATACTGTAATTATATTTGATAAACTAGTAATAAATAGTATAGTCCAAGAGACTTTAAAAAAATAAAAATAAAATAAAATAAAATAAAATAAAGATCTAGATATCTTAATGTCAATTAAAAGCTATTAGATTTAATCTATACTCAGTTAAATAAGTTATCATTTCTATCAGAGGAAGAGCTCTAGTATCTATTAAAATTATAGTTTAATACTCAAAAGACTATTATATGAATAAGAAAGTACTCAAGAAAACAATATACTTTTATTACTATTATCTAATCTAAAAAGTAAGATAAGAAACTATTAATTAATAAAAGTATCAAGTTGTCACTAAATAAATTCAAGAATATCTTTCCAGATAAGCTATCTGATCTACTACTTATATAAGAAGTAGACTATAAAATTGAACTGATCCCAAGAGCTATACTACTCAAGAAATATATATATTATATATTATTTCTTAATATAAAAGTAGTTAAGAAGGAATTAGAAGAGCTATTTACTCAGAAATTCATCTAATCTAGTAAGTTACCCTTTGGCTTATCATTCTTTTTGTCAAGAAAAAAAATAGAATTCTATAAATATATATAGACTATTATGTATTCAATAAGCTCATAGTTAAGAATTAGTATCTACTACTCCTTATTGATCAAATCTTTGATACTCTTAAGAATGTTAAGTGTACTTCACTAAGCTAAATCTCATATCTGAAATCATCAAATCTGAATCAAGTTAGAAGATATATCTAAGACTGCTTTTATGACTCTCTTTAGACTCTATAAATTGCTGATTTTAATATTTAGTCTTTTTTTTTTTTTTTTTTTTTTTTATAGTCACAAGGACTTCCACTTTATTATCAAACTATCTATGATATAATAATACAAATGATCCCCTCACCCAATCCCACTTGGAAACTCCCTCTCATTCTCATCATTCTTCTGAAATACTACTGATCCCTTGCTAACCCAATCCTCTTCCCACTCTTCTTACAGATTATTTCCACTAATTGCCTCTGATATCCCCCACTAGTACTCCTACCTCTCTATCATCCATTCAACATATTCATCATCAGCCACTTCTATCTAGCCACTCTTACCCCCAAAGTTAACTATTGACCCTCCTCAAATACATATAATTAATATCTTGTAAGCTTGATCCAAATAATTACCAGCACCTATTCTAATATCAACTACATATCTTCCAACCCCCCTACTAGCCTCCTCTGGAGATTACCTCATCTCTCTCTCACCATCAAACCTAGTGAGTATATTCTTAGCTATATATATGTATCTCAATCTTTCTCCAAAAGTCACTCATTACCTCACACTCTCCTAGCCAATATTCAGGAGTCTATACCACTTCTCTCTCCTGTCTGATATTTAGACACTTCTCATATTCCTGAGTATCTCTTTCTACCAAGTGATCTGTCCAATAGTTCAACATTATATTATGCTATAGAATTTTCCACCATACCACTCAGAACTTAGGGGGAGAGTCTATCTTACCACCTGCTTGCCCTACTGCTAAATACTATTCTAGTCTCACTTCTCTCCAATCCCCACTCTCTGTCATGCCTCAGGCCACAGATCTCTCTCATATTCCTGAAGATACTCTATGTCATTCTCTAAGCAGAAGTCATTCACTGGTACCCCATCCAATAGAAGATAGTCCCACCTCCATATCTGGGGTCCTCATTTCTCCTCCCTCTCATCACCTCTCTATCAGAGACCAATATAATATACTCCATCAATCACCTCTATCAGAATTCCCTGTATGTATCCTCTGACTCTCCTCTAAAGCCACCAGAGATAGAAGATCTCCAGTTATATTATAGAGAGAGAACTGGGTCTCCTACACCCTCTATATGAGGGGAACCCACTCTTCACCCCTCAACTTACTTACTCACTTTAGTCACTATACTCTCAAGCAGTGAAGATGCTTGAAAAAATCTACCAGACCCAGGCCATCCCAGTCTACTAGTCAGATCAATACCTCTTAACCAATATGACTCTATTGCTCTACCTATATTCAGGTTCTGGCCATCTTCAACATTGACTATCTATATCAGAAAGTCCAAGTAGTACTCTAGATATTACAGCTTAGGCAATCAGTATATATTCAATACTATTACTCTTCCTGTCAGAGATATATAATGACCACCTCACCCCAAGAGAGTGCTTTCTCACTCTGCTAACTACTGCTCTCACTATCTATATGATAGCAAGGAGCCATATACTGAAAAGTAAATTCTCAAATAGTGAACCACCTTTTCTATAAAGACAATTGTTCCAATCATATCTCTACTTACTATTTTTCTTCCTAATACTAAGGTCTCACACTTATGCCAGTTGAGCTTAGCACCTAAGTACCCCTCATATCACTTAACTGCTCCTTTCAGTACTGCAGCATTCTCAGCTGACCCCAGCCCAACTACTATATTATTAGTGAAGGCCCCCATCTTCTAATTAATTCTCAGAATGTCCAATCTCCCTACCTTTTACTATATCCTATCCAAAAGAGGCTCCAGAGACAACACATATAGAATTGGTGACAGTGGATCTCTCTGTAGCACTCCTCTGCCCAGAGAGAACAAAATTTCTCTATATCTATTTACTATAATTACTGTCTAGCTCTCTTCCAGCAGATTGACCAAGGCCCACTGGACCCCAGAGAAGATCTCAATACACTTTAGCACCCCTTCTAACCACACTTGCCAGACTATATTATAGGTCTTCTCTTGGTCCAAGAAAACTAGCTGGTCATCTACTCTAGTAGTGTAAGCTCTCTTGATAATACTATATATCTAGGCTGTCCTGTCTCTGATCAGATGTCTCCTCTCTGCTTAGCCCCCAGAATCTGCTGTGTTACTCTTTATAGCCTAGTTACTAGTATCTTTGTAATCAGTTTGCAATCCATATCTAAAAGTATAATTGGTCTCTAGTTCTTCTACTTCTCTCTTCTCTTCTTATTCTTAAACAGCAGAGCTATAAGACCCAAGCTCTGCCCCCCAATCCATGCCTCTGAGCCAATCACTTTATTGTATATTACTGATATTTTCTCCAGGATCAACTTGACTCCTACCATCTTCTTTCAAAAATCCCACTATAAACCATCCTCTCCTGGTATAGTCCCAGAGCTTATTGTCATCAGAATCTACCAAATCTTGTCTTTTTGGATAGTAGTACCCAGATCACCTAAGCTTACTATCAGATCAGAGTGCCATTTCTCCAAGTACCTATTAATGTCCAGCACCCCTACCCCTCCATCCTCCTCACTCTGTAAATGTTCCCACCATCTGCTTAACTGGTTCAAAATTGCTGATGTCTCAACAACCAACTCCCCAGCCTCATCTAAAACCCCCTCTCACTGCTGCCACACTCTCCTTACCTGCAGAGACTATAATAAAAACTTAGTAGATCTTTCCCCCTCCTTTAGTCTCTGCTACAGTAGCCAAGCTGCTATGCTCTTAATCTGTAGGTTCTCTTCTTGCTCAGTAAACCCTTTAGCTCCTCTATCTTTAGCCTGATCTACTATATATGCCAATTCTCTTTCTCACTATCATTTAACAGATCTGCCTAAGTCACCAACAACCTTGCCAACCTCTGGGAAGCCCACCTCACTTACTTCTTCCTCTGAGCACTCCATATTCTTCCTGTCTCCTCTTAGTACCATTGTATCTCAGATTTCAATCATATCCAGTAATTTCCAATCTCCAGCCCCTCTGCTTACCAACTAAGAATCCTGGAGCTAATATCTACCACCCATACCTCCCATAGAGAGGCCTCTCCTAATAAAGAGATATTTAATTACCAATATCCAGACCCCTTCCCACTTCTCATATTTAATCTTATCAATATATCTACTACTTTCCAGATTCTTATGAATAAGATATTTAAGGACTAACTTTTTATTTTTCTATTAGTATATCTTAATGATATTCTAATCCTTAGTATAACTAAAGAAGAATATTTCAAATATATTTATCTTATTTTAGAAATTTTATAAAAATATAAGTTGAATATCTTAACTATATTGTCTCTGTATAAGAAATTTAAATAGATCTATATAAGATAGAGATAATTCAAAAATAATCTAAACTAGTAAACTTTACAGAACTCAGATCCTTTCTTAGCTTAGCTAACTACTACTACTGTTTTATCAGAAACTTATCTAGATTACTGAGTCTCTTACAAATCTAATAAAAAAGATATTATATATAAAATACTATATATCTTATATCTAGAATCTCTTTTATTAATAGATATTCTAAGAACTTAAGAACTATTTGACCAGTCCTTCAGTTCTAAAAAATCCTAATTTAAATCTAAAATTCACTATTACTACTAATACTTCAAATTTTGCTATTATAGTAGTTTTGTTATAAAATAATGAAAAAGGATACTGCTTTATTATCTTTGAGTTATAAAAATTATTATTAGCTAAATAGAAGTTAGCTATCTATAAAAAGAACTACTGATAATTATATATATCTTAGATTACTAAAAATATTATCTAGAAGATATTGAGTTTGATATTATTACTGACTATCAATTTCTTAAGTATATTAACACCCAATCTACTTTATTATATCAATAAGCTAAATAGAGTTAAAAGTTTCAAATCTTCAACTCAATGATCATCTATAAACCTAGTAAGATATATATATATAATACTAGATATCTTATCTAGATATTTATATAGATCTTATCATAATAATATAAGTTATCTTTATATTAGAATTTCTAAACCAAATCAGATAAGTTTATAAAGAAGATACTATTGCTATTAGAGTTTTTTCAAATGAGCTTAAAAATATATATAATATCAAAGACAATCTAATTATAAGAGAGTTGCTTTTAGGGTAACTGTTATGTAGTTCTGAAAGAGGTTTCTGGAAGTTCTGGATATTCTGGAAGACCATTTTCTTATGGTCAAGATCAATTTCATATGGAGTATATCTTCTTTTTTTTTTTTTTTATAGAGTACATCCTCTATGCTTATTGATTTCAAGATCAGGTTGATGTCTCAACCAAAGTCCTTTTTTTCGGACTAGTTCTGGATGTTCAGGATTTTCCATATTTCAGGAAGCTTGAGAAACTAAAACCAGCTTAGTTGAATTGGTATATTGCTGCAGACAATACCCAATTAGGAAATTTCATGACAGAGTTAGGAGTGGGACCTAATGGGGAATGGATTTACTTAAGAGTGGTTTGTGGATTATTAAATAGGTTTATTTGCTATTTATGATATTGCTATACTAGGAGTAGTTGTATAAAGGGATATTATAGGGAAGTGCTCAGAAGTTATGTTTGGAGTATTCAAGTCAAGTCTGAGATTCTAAGGTCTGGGGGAGGGAGTATTTATACTAGTGAGGGGCTATCTAGACTATGCTAGATATGAATGTAGTACTTAGTGCCTTGCTGAGTCAGAATGCAGTCATGTAGTATAAGAGTGATCTGACATATCAAGAGATCATCTGACTGCTAAGTCAGTTCACTTTTTTTTTTTTTTTTTTTTTTTTTTTTTTTT
>RBNI01002098.1:0-19735 GCA_003990745.1 Jimgerdemannia flammicorona | reverse complement strand
AAAAAAAGCATAAGCAGCTTCTACATCTATATCTGTTCCATTATCTTCATTGTCTGTACTATGATCACTCTATTCTAAAGGTTCTTCTTCTTCTTTAGGAAATAGGATATTCACTTGGTGGATGATACTGAGATAGATGGGTAGGGTCATCTACAATCAATTACTATTGAGATCTAGAGAGTTTTGATATCATTTTAAATCTCGGATAGACAAGGTGCCATAGGTACTAAAGTCTGTCTCAGACTTTGCAAGCTTGGGGAGGACCATGAAGAGTTGGTTTCTGATGTCTAGAAAGTGATGGCGTGCATTATTTGTCTTAAAAATAGTGGTTTTACATATAACTGTGAATTTATCTGTCTAAGACATATGTGTGAGACATTTGTATAAAACATAGTAATAAAAGTATCCCTGCTTCCCTTAGCCAAGAAAGATTAGCAGTAAGCCTGAAGTAGAAGTAAGGAAAAAAGAAAAAAACCCCACAGTGGCCAGAGCCATTGGGGAAAAGAAGAACTCACAAAAAGGAAATAGAAAGGGTGGGGATGGGTGGGAAACCAACTCTTCACAGTCCTCTCCAAGCTTGCAAAGTCTGAGACAGACTTCAGTGCCTAGAGTGCCTCATCTATTCAGGACTAAGCTTCGCTTGGTCTCAGACCATTTCAGAGTTGGTTATTCATAGATTGGAGATGAGCAGAGTGCTGGGCTAGCATAGCAGCCTTGTGCCGAAGGACTGTGTATATTAAAGATTTCGCCTGAGAGGTCTTGGAAAGAACTGGCAATCTGTGGAATAGATGGTAGTGACATTCGAAAGTGGTCTTGGAGCTCCAGTTCCTGCTCTCCAGGACTTTGTCAATGGGAGTTCCCACTTCCAATGCCTCAGTAGAGGATTCCACCTGAACAGAATGGGGGCAGTGGATGGGATTGATGTCAGTGACTGCCATGCATTCTGAAAACCAGTTGCGAAGACAGTCAGTGGTTAAGTTATGATGGGGAGAGCATATACTGATGAAGAGGCAGTCTCTGCCATATGGTGGGCATAGGGGTTCTATTTTGCACATCCAGCAGTAGACCCAGTATACAGAGCACATATCCTTGTCCTCCTGAAGTACTGGGATAGGGTGGGAGGTTTTGAAGAAATAGTTGGGCATACATTCCTTGGTCATGTCTACAGTGAGAACCATTTCGGTGGGCCCATCACCTTGGCCACCCCAGAAATCCACAGTTGCCAGATATTGGGCAAAGTCACTTATGACATGCCACAATGTATAAAGTGCCAAAAGAGCATGGGTTTTCTTGCCATACAGGACCTGCCACTCAATAGAGTCAAAGAGACCCAAAGAGGCCAACCAGTGGATGAGAACAGAGATGTCCCACTGCTGGATCTTATCCTTGGGTCAGGGGGGGCATAAGTTGCCTGCCCCCTGGATGTGACAAGAGACTGTAGGGAGTTTGGAGAAATGGACACCATTGATGGTGGGAGTCCATCAGCTGATGGCAGTGTGGATGCCACAGAGTTGTTGAGTGCTCATACCCTCGTAAAAGAGATGGGCAAGGCAGTTCATCTGCTGCTCAGTAGATGCACGAAGGGGATTGATATGCTATTGATAATACCAATAGACATAGTGTTGGTAGGTAGACTCATAGTTCTTGTGGGAAGAGGTCTGGATACTGGTGTGGATAAGGTCATGAGCTGGCTCTGCTAGTGCTGCAGTGTCTGGAGAGTGCTGCTGATCAGCCAGGCAAGGACATCCCAATGGTGCATCCATATGGCTGCCATCAGAGCCCAATGTGGAAGGAGAATCAGGGGGGCTACTGCCATCCCCAGGAGTTCAGGCTATCAGCTCTGTCATGACCAGAAAGAGGTGATGAGGATGAGGTGAGACCATCAATCCTCCTTCACCTTGTGGAGTGTAGGATTGATCAGGATCCAAGGAGGGTTCATGTATGCCCCAGTTGGAGGCCAGTGGTGTTGAAAAGCATCCATCCCCAAGGCTTCAGGGTCAGTCCACCAGCTGTAGAAGAGGAGGGTCTGCATGGTCATTTGTGAGACAAATAGGTTGAGTTGGACTGAGTCCCACAGGTGGTGTAGGCATTGGAATACTGCTGGATGTAGCTTCTAGTTGTTGGGGTCAGGATGGAGGTGACTCAAAAAGTCTGCCTGAATATTCTCTAAACCTGGGAGATATTCCACAAAGAGGCAAATGCAGTGTGTCATACAGATCAAGTAGATATACATCACAATGGTATGGAGGTGGTGGAGAGAGCCTCTCTGTTTGTTGACAAATGCCTGTATGGTCATATTGTCTGTCTGGACAAGGACCATATGGTTCCATCAGTGGTGTGAGTTGATCTGGAGGGCAAAGAGAACTGTCTTCAGCTTGTAGTAGTTGATGGACAGATAGTACTCCAAGGATGTCCAGGTGCTGGCCACTCACCATATGGTATGACTGATGTTGGTGGTGGATAAGAAGATCTCAAAACTCCATCCCACATCGCTAGCATCTGTGTCTACTATGATCTCAGGGACCTCAGTGGGGAGAGAGCAGGCATTCTATCCCAGCAGTTCATGGGACCACCAATGGAGGTTAGTCAATAATGCCTGGGAAAGTATCATCCATCTATTCTAATCAGAGTGATGGAGGGCAGCCTGTATATCGCGAATGAGTGCCCAAACATGAAAGTGTACAGAGAAGATGGCCTGGGTCATAGAATTGCAGAGGCCAACCAGAGAGGCCACCTTGCGGATCAGGATGCTGGATTTGGAGGCCCAATAGAGGAGGGAGGCCATCTCCTTGTAGATCTTGTATACCTTATCCCTTGGCAGGCATAGTTCCATAGCATTGGTATCTATCAGGAATCCAAGGAATGTCTGAACTTACTTGGGGTCTCATGTGCATTTCATCGGATTGAGGAGGAACCCCAAGGTCTCCAGGTAGTTGTGGACCATCTGGCCATGGTGAACAGCTTTGTCATAGCTGGAGGCCAGTAGGCAGATGTCATCAATGTAGTAGGTGAGGCGAATGCCATGTCACCATAGTGGTTCCAGAATGGCAGCCATCATCTTTATCCAGATTTGAGAGGCTGAAGATAGGCCAAATGGTATGGCCCAGAATTTCCAGTTGATTTGTCACCATTGGAAGGCCAGAAACTGTTGATTGGCAGAGTGGAGGGGAATGTGGAGATAGGCATCCTTGATGTCTATCTTGATGAGGAAGTCCCCTGGGTATACCATGTGGTGGAGCATTTGAATACCTTCTATCTTGAAGTGCAATTGCTGTACAAACTTGTTCAGCGAATGTGCATCAAGATATGCCTGATTCTTATCGATCTGGGGGATGGTGAAGATGCTGGAGAAGAAGAGCTCTTCTCCAGGTTGGGTCTCATAAGTGGCCCCTTTGCTGTGGAAGTCCTGAATGGCAGTGTCCACCAGGGCTTTTTCCATAGTAGTCATGCCTCGTTCATATGAGAAGTGGGGCTAGATGTGTAGCAGTATTGGGAGGTATATCCAATTGATGTGTATCTTGCTGTTGGCCATGTCATTCACCCAGTGGTCGACTCCTAGGGCTTGCCAAACTGATTCAGGGACCTGAGACAGATGGGTGCCCACCTTGGAGATATTGGACACCTTTGGGACCAGGGAGTGATATATGGAGGGATCCTTCAGAGGTTGGTAGTGGGTGTTGTTACACCTGGCCCTGGTGTCCAGCTTTAGAAGCCACCTCACTGACTTAGAGTGTGGTTCTGAGAAGATTGGGGAGAGTGGCAGAAGTCAGGGCATTGGTCACCCTGGGATCTGTTTCTCCAGCCCTGGCTCCCAGAGGTGAATTTGCCATGGGTGGAGGAGAAGTTGTTCTGAGGGGTGGAGGGCTTGCTAGAGGCCACTTGAACCATGAGTCAGTATTTCTGGTGTCTTGCATTGTCCTGGAAGTAGCAGATGAAGTCAACACTAAAGAGGTTGCCATCATACTTAGAGCCAGATGTGACTATACCGCATATAGAGATAAGGGTGGGGGACTATCCTGCAGCTTTGGCAAGATCAATCTGATGGCAGATACAGATGCTTTCTGTCTTGTGGAATCCAATCTGAAGGGAGTCTTGGAGTTTTTCTACTGTAGGAGTAATGATAGTGTTGTGGACCAAGCCTAGGTGAACATTGGCCCCATCACTCCATAGTTCAAGAGTGTGGAGGAGAATGGCGATGGGGTGGAGCATGTTGTAGATTATGTATTATGAGTCAGTGAGGATGTGGTTGACATCTCAAGCAGCTTTGGAGAAATTGTTGAGAAATGCCTCATTGATAGAAGGAGTTTGAAAGACACCACTCTTGGGCTCTGGGTTGCAGTAGATGAGCTTCCTAAGGCTGGGAGGGGTGAGGTGTGCATGGATGCATTTGGTAGGAATGATGTCAGTAAAGGTGGGTGGGATGTGAAAACAGCTGAGAGCTCTCATTCTTGTGGCTGTGAGGAATTCCTCATCACTGCCATTGTCATCAATGGGGGCATTGTCATCCATACTATCAGAGTGCCTGTCAGGTCCAGAGACCAGGCCTCTGGTATGTCTTGTTCATCAGAGGAAGAGAGAATCAATGATACACTGTTGTTCACGTTTAATTGTGATAGCTGGATCTGGTGGTATAGGGCAGAGGCTGACTATGACTGCCTCAGAGACCTGTCAAATGAACTCAGCCCATTCAACCAAGGCAGCCTGTTGTTGTTGCTGTTAAAGTTGTTCATTATTCATAGTCAGAAATATTTTGAGGGTCAAAAGTAAGAAGGTGAACTACCAAGATTGGGAACTCCATAGAAGCAGGGTCACTTTTATTACTATGTTTTATATAAATATCTCACACATATATCTTAGATAGATGAATTTGCAGTTATATATAAAACTACTATTTCTAAGACAAATAAAGCATGCCATCACTTTCTAGATGGCAGAAACCAACTCTGAAACAGTCCGAGACCAAGTGAAGCTTAGTCCCTTGTGATGAATTGTCCAAATCTCAACCATGTATAAGTAGTGCTCTAAATGAGTCAATCTGGATGGGATTCAGATGGAATTTGAATCAACCATTATTTGATTTCCAAATTAGACAATTGAATGTTTACATCAATAACTCAATGAATAATCATCCAAATTTGATGATCTGAGTGTCATTTGAAAGCCCTTAATAAGGCCTTTATAATGATAGAAAAAGTATTAAAATTGGATCATACATTGCCAAGATATTAAGGAAAATGTTCTATTTGACAAATTTCCAAAATCGACAAATTGAATAATTTCCAAAATTGGTAATTCAGACAGTTTCCTTCATAACTCAGCAATGCATGATCTGATTTCATTATTCTTGATATCATTATATAGGCCTTATTAAAGGTATTCAAATGATACCAAGATCATTAAATTTGAATCATTATTCATGGAGTCATTGATATATATATTTAATTGTCTAATTTGGAAATCAAAACAATGGTTGATTTGAATCCATCCAGATGAGATTCAATCTGTGTCAATCCAAATCCAATCCAGATTAAATTGACTCATTAGGAGCACTATATATAAGTATACAAAAAACACACTTGGAGAGAATTCAGCCTCTTTAATAAATACTATCTAGAGTTATTGATAGAATACTATCCAAGGCTTGAAGAACTCAAATACCCAAGATTCTACAGTACCTGGGTGTCAAAAATATCTGTTGATTGGCCATGGCCCAAATTAAAATTACTAGAGATAGGACTTGTCAAGAATAGTAATGTTTGTGCAACAGGTGCTACAAAGATGTCTGAATCTTGAACAGGTCATATTTCTAGTATCTCTGCTAATAGATCCAGAGTTGTCAAAGGTGCTAGTGCAGAGTGACTTTATAGATGTAGTCATCAGTGAACATGGTTCAAAAATCTAACTCACAATTGCTAGAGCATTGTAAGTCCAACTTGATACTATTGGATAGGAATATTTCTAGCTATAGTTTATTTAACATATGATCTATATATACTAAAATTATAAAGCAATGTTTTGTCATATATGACTAAATAAATATGTCATTTTATATATACAGAGTATTTAAATTTGAAATACAGAGTATATATATTAAACTATAGTTAACAAGATGTCAGTCACAGATCCAGTAGTCAAAGTGTTTGATAGTCTATTTCTAAGTAGGTATATTGAGAGTAATATAGTCAACCAGAGCCCCATCTACATATAATAGACAACCTGTCTAAATAGACTTACTGCTGCTATATCTCCAAATAAGATCAAAGTCAGAAGGTCAATATTATAGTATTGCTCTATGATACATCCAAGAGTATTTTCCCAAAGTGTGAAAAGTTGACCATATTGACTAAGTGTATATTCAATACACTATTAAAATTTCCATCTATATAAGAAGATATCAAGTAACACATAGTTATCAATATTTTAGATAACAAAGCAATCAATATTTTAAAGTATTTGGATGCTGGTACAAAATGTATTGATGATATACATACTAGTAGAAACAATATTCTCATGTATTGTGAGATGAGAATATCATACAGTATCACACTAGTTGTTTTGGTTGACAAACTTTTTGCCATGATCAGATAAAAGCAGAGCAAGGTAATATATGTATGATATAGTATATACTCTCATTGTAAATACTGTCTATCTACACTTTCTCATTATTTTAGCTCTCTTTAAAGGCCCAACTCAAGTTTCTATCTTGAGCTAGATCTATATAAGGATATGAAGATGGTGTTCAATCTGAGTAACCTAACTTACATAAAATTTCTAGTTGATGTCAGACCATTATACATATATATATCTTTTATATATATACAATGTGTCTCAAAGTTTATCAACATATTTACAAAATCTGATTGCTTTTTTTTTTGTTTTATAGACTCAGAGTCCTACAGATTTTTATTGGAAGAGAACCTAGACTATATACTTAGGCCAAAACTCTCCCCTATCACCCACCAAGTACTGTTCCTACATTAAACCTAGGCTAGCTATTGTCCAGCAGCTCAACTATGCCAGGCACAACAGGACCTATGTTGGCCCACACCTCATTCTATATATCATGCTCTCTCTACCACCAGGGTGAACTCAGCCATATACTAATTACTGAAAGTGCACACCCAAACCCCAACATATGTATAAGACCATGCTCAAGCTGAATAGAATAGCCCCTGCCACCCTAAAGAGAATGATAGGCAAAGAAAAAATCTTCATCAAAGTACATCACAGTAGATAGGGCCTGCTTCTCCCAAATGAGGTGAGTAGAGAACTTATATGAGATCCCCAATACCCCACTACTCAAGCCTGTGAGCCTTGATCACATTGCCATATCAGCTCTTAGTTCCAGTTGAGTGCAGCAAAGACACCTGAAATGGGTAGCCTTGAGCCCCCCAACCCCCTCTCAATAACTGGGGCCCAACCTGCCAAATTACCAAAAGTAGCCATAATTGACACCTATTACCTAACTACTCTGCACCAATCAAAAGACCCCACTGAAGCAGTACCTGCCCCAGCCCTGATGACTGCCCCCAGCCTGGTATCCTACTGATTCACCATAATTATCCTTTCTTCTATCTATGATGACCATCTCCTCTTCCATCCCAATATCACCCAAAAAACAGTCATCTATGCCAGAAACATACTCACCAGAAAGCTTACCAAAGCCAGAGAGCCCCACTATAGGCACCAAGGACCTGTAAGTAACCTATACTGGGCACTTGATGCCCAAGGTCAGCTGACTCTCTATGTAACCTATAACATACCAAGACTACTCCTTATTGGCAATAGCAAAAGGAAGAAGGTACTGCACCAAAATGAGTATATCCCAGATACAGCTGAAGGTATCAGAAATTGCTAAAAAGTTGAGAAGACATCAATCTGATACTAATAAAGGGGCAACTTGTCATAATTGCCTCCCTCCCACTGCTCTGCAATAGGTATAGCAAACCAACCTGAGGTAGAGGGGGTATTAGTTGGAGAAAGTAAACTCAGAAGGTTGTCTACTAAACCATTGTGACTGGTAAAGTAGTGGAGAAAGGAGCTGCTGACAAAATCTAATTGCCACCACTATATATAGCAGTTAAGTCTGATTTTGAAATAAATAACTTGAAGAAAGATCCAGATAGCTTGAAGGTATTACTTCCAGATCTCAGTGAAGTATTAAAATGCTGTATATACTATTAGTGAGTGTTTAGCATTTTGAATTTATTTGTCCTTTTATTTGGTAGAGAATTAAATGGATCAGCTACTACCACTACAGACAATACTAGATAACATCATGATCCATTTACAAACAAACAATGGTAACTAGTATAGCAAGCTATTGAAAATTTCAGATTACCTCTTCTTTCTATTATTTACTATACCTTTACTATATTTCATTAACCAAAGGTATGGTATTAACCCTAAATGTAATCAATACCACATTCAGATCATGTCCTGGATGTGGGGCTCTGATGCCTTTTTTGGTAATGATGATATCACATATCCCAAATACAAAGAATTATTGAGTAAATATGTTAAGGAGGGAATATTATATAGTTGTAAATGGTGGACCTTAACTGAGTTCTATCTGGATAAAGCTGATATTGATAAGAGGTTATATAAGAATAGTCAGAGAGATTATGAGAAGAATGAGTCAATCAGACAAAGTAGAATTGATGCAAAGAAACTAAGAATAAAAGCTGCAGAGACTCTGCAAATCAAAAAAATAGGTGAGGTTGTAGATGATGATGATATAGAGTTTGAGTTCAGTAAATCCAAACTGTAGCTGATAATGATGATGAGTTTGAGTTCTGTTAATCTGAATAAATGAGCAATATAACCTATTATAATATTATAAATCTGAGTCATCATCAGCATTATACTATTTGTTAAATAATTATACTTTACAGTGAGAGAATATTGAAAAAAGTACCAGTTTGATATAAGCCTATATCACATTAAGCACAATCTCTATCATTCTGAGACAATGGACACAATGTCTAAGACACTTTCATTGATAATGTATGTTACATTTCACCACTTCAACTGACTGAACAGTTCAATCTTTGGCAGACCTATAAGGTGCTTGTCATCTGCAGTCTACTATCATTAGGTTAGACTGTGCTTTTATATAAGCTCATTGAGCACATCAGATTGCAGCATGGTGAGGGGTCTGTTATGTATATTTCACTGTCACAGTTTGTGATTAATAGCAGAATATCAAATCCAGAAATAGTTTTCAATAATTATGATATATGAAAGCCAAAATAATGATAATGTAATAGCAACACACAGATGTAGACTTGATTGTGTATGTTATAATAAATGATATAGATGTTCTGTTCAGACTAAATACAATATACTTTTGGTAATATCTATATATAGAGCCAGGACAGTATCTGTGAATTCTACTCCTGTTGTGACTAGACCTTAACCAGTATAACAGCAATATATTTCCACTATAGTATATTCATACCATAGATATATAATGGTTGTGTCTAATATAGAACAAATTTATAGTATTGATGCTGTAACTCACTCTCATCAGTCAATATGTTGTGGCATCCATCAACTATAGTATGATTTTGAATACTGTCTTTAGCTTATCTGATAGACACCCAGATAAGCTTCAGCAAATGGTAAAGCATCCAAGCAATAAATTTAGATATATGCTTACAACTACAGATGAGATTCTCTACTATATACTCTCTTCTAAGTTCTATACACACCTATATATAGACAATGTTAGTAATGAGTTGTACTGATATATAGTCAATTATATCTATATAGACTATCTCTACAGGCTCCTATATAGCAGGCCAACAAATGTGTAGCAGTTGGCATTATTCAACAGACTAGAATGGTAATTGCTTTGGATACACATGATATATTAGTTGATCACCCTGTGGGATAATTATGGTGTCCAGAGCAGTATTCAACTCACAACCCCATTGATGTATTTGATAATTACATAGGTAATATTATCACTATATATTAGTAATTACATTGAATATAGTACTGACACAGACTGCATAATGGTGACCATCTAATATCTACAAGTTGATATAGTGTAGGCTACACTCACTAATGATGATACTGATGTACTAAGCACCAAATAGTGCTGGGCCCTTTTGTATATATTATAGGATAGTGAGTTCATGGTATCTGATATCGTCAACATGTTTGATATTGCCTATCTGCCATATCTATTAGTTGACAAAACAGTTTGGTGGAGCATTGACATCCTCTGCAATATGAATACAATGGCTACTATCTAAGCCAGACTGTGGCCTGAAGGTGGATGTAATTTATACCATCAATCTGTATGAATCCACCATAGTGATCAATATACTTAGCCACAATATCATAATGATAAATATACCTAGTTTTGGAAAAGTTATAATATATTCTGATCTCAAATAAACAATTATATGTTATAGTAAAAAATATTATTATTATGTTTGATTGATATATCAGGCAGATGTTGGAGAATTACTAAGACTAATACAATATAGGACTGAGTAGTCAAACATAAATATGATCAATCTAATAATACTTTTGATATATATGATTATGAGTGATCACATAACTATTTTATTAAAGAGCAGAAATGAGTGGGTATTCAAAAACCAGACATTGCCTAGTTCTAATGAGTATGTTATAGTTTGGACAAACTAGTATATCAAAAGTGCAGTAAGTGTAGAAGGTCACCTACTTATAATAGCCTAGATAAGCAGAAACAGGTTTATTAAGTTATCAATAGTACTACTGAACAAGTGTTGGTTTTTTGACAACTCTGGGCAATAGTAGACTATAAGCATATAGATAAGAAAGAGCATAGCACTGATGATGATACTGATCTGAAATATGTAGAGCAGTCTACCACCCAAATATGGTTTTATGATCAGGTACATTTTAAGTCCATTAGAGATATTCACTATATTGTAGATATTGAGTGAGATGGCAGTGATGCAAAAATCTATTAGAATTATAACAGTAATACTACTAAGACCAGCCACAATACTATTGAATAGATTTATAATAAAATATGTATATTTGTTTGATACTTAAATTATGTTTTATCAATATAAATTTTGTCAATATAATGATAATAATCATATAGTTAAAGTATGTTCATTGGGTAGTCAAATACATCCTATAGCCAAAATAAATAATGAACCCCTAGATATTATCTTTATATGGGTGAAATATGTCCTTATATATAAATCATCAAGACAGTGCTTTCAATTAGTGTATAACTTATATGATATCAATGATCTATTATACAGTCCCTGATACTGAACTATATTGATATTATTTATTATAGAATATATTCTCATCAAGTTCTGTATAGTCATATATCCATCTCTCTCTCTCGATCTCTGCAAGCCCTTCAAATCTGTACTCTCTCAATTTGCCACTATCATTACCCTCTATAATTCCTTGACAGATATCACTCTTGTCCACAAATATCTAAATGATGGTGTCACTATACCTGTTCACTTCCATGAGTTCAAAACCCTCACACCATAAGGAGTGATCATTAATAGTAATAAGACCACTACTAAGATACCAGATATGCTAAAAATAATCTCTAAAAAGCAAGCCCACAAGACCAAGTTAAAAGGTTAGTATATTTTTATATTTAAATATAAACAAAATATGAGACAATTGGTCGTTTATATATATATTTTTTTTGAGGGGATCTAGGTGTTGATAGATAGAATGCAAAACATGTACTTTATAAGGATATATTCATCAAGGCTGTTTGAGATGCCCAACATCTTGCCAAAGACTCTGAATTTGTTACAACAACCTTTCCCATTACTGAAAACTATATGCTCACCATGATAGAACATTATTGTTGCCAATCTAATATAGGCACAATATATAGCCTAATTGTTCAATATCTGCTTAGCAGAAATGTGGAATGAATTACCAGGGAGATACTAGAGAGAATAAGGGTGGCTCGGGATATAGTGTTTAGCAGACAATATTGGTCAAAAGCAGGTCTTGATTATTCAGTGAATATTAGAAGTCAGGTATACCAATTATGACTTGTTTACAGTATTTTAAAGAATCTTACAATGGGGGAGGTCTTGGTAATTTGTAGGGTTGTAGTATCACATTAATTCAATATTAGCCATAAAGAGACCAGAGAGCCCTATGTTGCAATTTTTAGCAAAATATAAATGTATATTTATTACCCAAATGTCAATCATATACCACATTATTGGAGAAAGTACATTCATATCAGTATAATAATCACACTCATGTGAATGTACTTTCTCCAATGCTGACATAGTGAATTAACAAAAATTGGAGTATATACAATACACAATGAATGCTTTACACTAGAGCATCTGTTCTCATTCCCATACAAACCTTTCTTATATGCAGTGAAGCTTGGGGCTTTATTGAAGTATATGCCAAACAGACAAATAGCAAGTTAATTCTCAAAAATACCACCTATGACAAAATCAGAGGCTTTCTTTTGAAGACCTCCTTTGTTTGTGAAAAGCAAGGAAAATATTCAAGACAAAAGAATATATATGTACTATATAAAATAAATCAGCTGCTCCTTTGTTATTGGCATCATCTACAGGAAGTGATCAATTTTTTTTTTTATTACAAGAACAATACTAGAACACAGTCATGGCATCAGAACTATAGAGCACCAGCCATTGCAATTCAGTATTGGTCCCATTGTACATGAGAACTACCCGACTCCAATCTAGTAGGTTATTCATCACCACTCAGAATGGACAAGAGACACTAATTCTGTCCAGTACTTTTGCCAACCAGACCTATCAAATATAATCATATGCTTTCTCTTGATCCAAGAAGACCAATCACTCATCTTGTCCACAGGTCCTTATTCCTTCAATAATACTATACACCTATGTCATGCCATCCCTAATGAGCTGGCCCCCTACAAAACCTCTCTGCTCCTCACCCAAGACTTGCTGAGCCATATTCTGCAGTTTTGCCACCACTACCTTAGTAACCAACTTTCTGTCCATATCCAGAAATATGATAGGCTGCCAGTTCTTTCAGTTCTCTCTCTTGTCTTTATCCTTATAAAGCAACACCACTAGCCCCAAATCTTGCTCACCCACCCATCTTCCTGATTATAGTACCAAGTCATACATCACTATTATCTCTCCCAGTACACCACAGACTCCCAGTATCTTCTTCCAAAAGTCCCAGGACAGACTATCCTCTCCTGATACTGTGTTTAGTATAGTTATGGCAATAACTTAGCAAATCTTCTCCTTCTGTACTGGCCCCACAAAGCTGTCCAACCCATCTACCTACAGTGGGTACCAATCCTCCAAAGTATGTTTAATGGTAGCAGCATCAGCCCCATCCTTCTCCTCACTCTTCAAACCACTCCACCTCTCCTTTAGTGAGTCTAGGATATTCTGTAGACCATATACCAGCAGCTCATCTACATTCAGAACTCCCTCTCACCTCTGCCACACTTGCCTTACCTGAAGGATCCTTGACAGATACTTAGAGGGCCTCTTTTCTTCCTTTAGCTCATGCCAGCATAGTAATGCAGCCAAGCTCTGCACCTGCCACTCCTCCTCCTCACTCAATATCTATTGTAACTTAGCAACCTCTAGCTTTACCCACATCAACCTCCAGTTCTCTACTCTATCCAGGGCCAAGAGATCTACCTAATTTTCCAAAAGCCTGGTTAGTCTAGCAGAAGCTGAAGGCACTCTCTTCCTCCTCCTCCTACTGGCCACCTTATCAGCCTCTCTCAAATAAACCCTTGCATTCTTCTTTAACCTTCTCCATCAGGCACCAACTGAAGCACTCTCTTATATCCAACCCTCCACTCTCTGTCAAATATTCTCAGCCTACTCATCCCACAATATCTTCTCAGCCAACAAAGATGAATTGAGGTACTAAGGTCTAGATTCTCACTCTCCCCAAAATGACCCTGTCCCAATAGCCTCTAATGATCATACCATAGATACCACTCTACATCCAGAGACTTCCAAACATCCATGCCCCAGCAGTCTGCTGTCAGCACCCAATCAATCCTTGTCTCCAGGCCATTGTTTAGTATATATATACCCTTCTATCTCTCCAATATTCCCTTCCAGTTTCCACCAGTGAGCCAAGCCTTTCTATATCCTCTCATGCCTCCAGGCCCCCACTCTTACCTTCAGCCCCCAACCCTCCATCAGTCCTATCCACCAGTATCTCTCAGACCATATTAAAGTCCCCTCCAAGAATGTCCACCCCAGCCTCTGAGAACTCCACTCTCCCAGAGTCTCTTCACCCATTTCACTCACTTACTATACACAGCAGACCAGTAACAGAAATCCACCATAACAGGTTCCCAGCTAACTCCACTCTCACCAAACTGGTTGGTCTCTCCAGCTCCTCACATCCTGTATCTCCCCTTTGCCTCACTAAACCAGAATCCCAACCTTGTCCTTCCAGACCACCTCACCTCCCCATTCATTCATCCAATCTAGTTTAATCAAGTTATTCTCACATCTGACATCTTGTAAAAAAAAAAGATCAGCTTAGAAAAAATGTTCAATCATCATACTGATCCCCAAAGCTCATTTACATTCAAAGAAAAAATATTGGTTGTACTGTTCATAGGAGATAATATTAAAAGATATATATACTCTCTATAGCTCCACATTGATCTCCTTCTGTACCAAGTCCAAATCATACTCTATAGCCACCTCCTCCTCTTCAGCCCTCTTAGCTGCTAATCTCATCAGTAGTACTACTAGTACCCCATCCTCCTTCTCCTCAAAGTCCTCACAATAATCTAAGCAAATCTCCTACCAGAGCTGCAATAGACGGTGGCCTGCTCTCTAGCAACAACTGCCAACTCTACCTCCCTTGTCTTGTCAATCTCATATCCTTCTTCTTCCAAGAAAACTACAAGTACATTCACCTTCAGGGCCTCTAACACTTCATTGCCATACAGAA
This sequence comes from Jimgerdemannia flammicorona, assembly GCA_003990745.1. Taxonomy (NCBI): domain Eukaryota; kingdom Fungi; phylum Mucoromycota; class Endogonomycetes; order Endogonales; family Endogonaceae; genus Jimgerdemannia; species Jimgerdemannia flammicorona. The sequence continues at coordinate 4,783 of RBNI01002098.1, read as the reverse complement.
TTTGCACTCATTGGTCATTACTAAGCACCATTAGGTCCACTTCACTCAACTCCTCTGCTATCAAGTTATTCATCATCCTACATATCTACTATAGGTTTCTCACCTCCTTTCCTCCTAGAGTCGAAGACCTCCCCTCTCCCAGTATCGAAATATCAGCCTCCACACTTGCAGTCTCATCTCACTCTATCTCAGGGACATCTACTACTTCATCATCACTAGTTGCTACCAACTGTCCTCCTTTTGCAATCTCAGGAACTCCAAAATGGCTTGATGAGCTCCAAACATAGATATATTCTCTGCCACCCAGTCCCTTGAGACTGGACCCCTTCTAATAAGTGGAGGAATGTTCTTCTAAACTTCAAAAGTACTATCTGTATATGGGTCTTTGCTTGACACCTTCCCAACCTCCCCTGGACCCTCCCCCACAGCCTCTCCACCTTCACTAGTCCAGATACTCATTTTGGCTCCCCTTGGGTCCTCCCTGCTATCAGCATTCCTCTTTGTCTTCCCTTCCAGGTTTACTGGTAACTCTCTCTACCTCTTTCACCCTTGGGACCTCTCCCATAGCCACTGATCAGTACAGATGCACTTCTCATCCACTACCTCCAAATGTATTGACTCTGTATATACCTTCCAAGCCTTTGCCCTCTGCTCTACTACACTACTCAATCTCTAATAAGTCCTTCACCTCCTCTTTGGTCTCCTTCACCCTCATTACCTTGCAGATGAATACCCCTTACACCATCACTGATAGCCAATCATGAATCTTCCTGATAGCCTCTCTTCCAGCCAAATGAATTCAGACATCTGTATCTCCAGTTCTGAATGAGATCACTTCCCAGACCCAAAACCCAATATCAATTACCTCTTCATACTCAGCCATGACTTCCTCCACTCTCCTCCTCATCTCTACTACAGTCACCATGGATACTCCTTTTACCAGAAGTTGCACCACCCTGGAGTCCCACCTCAAGTAATGTACCATTAGAACACACATCTTCCCAATAATTAGCTCAGCTTTCAGTACATCCTCCAATGGCCCAGGCTTCTCAAAGCCCACCTCTACTCCTTCTAAATTCCTTAGAAACTTCATAGATACTACACTCTCCATCTGTTTAGCAATCAGCCCCAAGACTATTTTCAATATCACTGCCAAGCTCTGGAAGCACAGAGTAACTGTAAACTCCAAGATTGACTTTTTGAATAATGGGGCCACCATCAGGCCTATCATACTATCAGCCAGATCTCCGCCCCAATTTCCCAGCCTTATCATCAGTAATTATATCTGGATTTTTTTCAGATCACCAGTCACCACTCTATCAGTAGTCATATCCCCAGTCCCAGCCACTATACCACTGGTCCTATCACTTGAAACTCTTAAGGAAGATCCTTCTAGCCCCCCAGAGTAAACTTCTCCTTATCACTCTACAGCCATCTATCTAGTCTAGCCACTGTATCCCCCCCCCAGCTTAACCTTCTCAGCAAAGCTCATCTGCTTTCCCCCTAGCTGCACCATGCCTCCTCCTTCAATGCCACCAACCCCTCTTCCTTCTAGCAAAGTACTTGATATCTCCAACTCTACTCTCTGACACCTTCCCACATACTGCCAACTGAATGTACTTAGGTCACCCTGCCCAGTATATCTTGTAGAACTCCAATTTGAGGATATATTCTTAAGATGATTCTCTAAAGAATAGTATAAAAGTAGTTGATATATATTTGTATAATATGAGGTATATCAGTGAAAGGTCTGTCATCTATACCTCCTCTTCAAATTCAACCTCTACTCTCTCTAGCCTATACAGAAAGTTAACTGAAGCAACCCCCTTTATCTGTTGAGTCAGAAGGTATAGAACTATCTTTAATGTGACTACTAGTCCTCAGAAGTATATAATGACTACAAATTTAGATACTGATATCTTGAGTAATAGTACTACCACTTGACCAATCATACTGTCTATCAGATTTTTCAGCCTTATATCTTTTAACTTCTCAGTATCTCCATCAGCTATCATATCTATTTTTTTTTCCAGATTCAATATTATCTCACTATTAGCAGTTCAACTCTCCTCTCTAGTTACTGTTCTATCAGCTCTATCACTCCTATTACTCTATACCATCTCTTCCAGTCTTTCTATTATTGCCTTCTCCTTTCTTCTCCACAGTCATCTATTCAGTTCTACTGACTATCTCTCAGTCTGGATCTTATCAGTAAAGCTCATTCTTTCAGCTTCTGGTCTGCTAGCTCTAGATCTCCCATCTATATTAACTTTATATCTACTCAGTCTAAAGTCCAGAAGGCCTGTACTCAAGCTATAACTCCTCTCTATATTTTATTAGTTAAATACACTAGGATCTTTCTGTCTAGTATATTTCTTAGAGCTCTGAATTGACAATATATTCTTAATATATTTCTCTAAAAAATTATGAAAATTATAGTAGAATTAGTTGTATAATCTGAGCAGTAGTTGAGAAAGATATTCAAGGCTTTCTTCTCTTCTCATAGCTATTTGATATTTTTATTAAATTCTCTAGCAACCTTCTTTAATAAAATTTTTAAAAAGTATAAACTAATAATATTACTCTTATCTCTTAAACTACTAATTCAAGGAAAGAAATAGTTGACTTTTATAATAATTGACTCAATACAAATAGTATATAGCTCAAATCCAAAAAGAATAATTATATTGATTTTATTGATAATACTATATTAATTAAGAGTAAACTATTTCTGTATCTCTCCTTCTATATATATTTTTATATATTATATATCAAAATACAGTTTGAGTTTATTAATCTTGTATTGTAAAATATAGCTAAGACAGAAAAGACTTTTAATTTTTACTCTACTTATAATCTTAGTTACTGTTGGTTAAGCTAATAATTTTTTATACTTTTATTAGACCTTTATTAAATTATAGTCTTTCTCTACTTCAGACTTCTTATTCTATAATATTTGTGATACTTTGAGTATAGAGATATTTTGAGTTAGACTTTTGATGAGACAGTGGTTCATACTGTTAGATTTTTCAGCAAATCTATAGTTAGTAGCTTTATTCTTAGTTTTTATATATATTTAATCTCTACTATATATTTTAAGTCTATTTGAACTAATATAGTATAGATAGGCAATAATTCTATTAGTCTCCTTAGCATGTACTTTATTATATATTTTATGAGTTTTATAATTGATTAGGTCCAGGTTTAGCCTTCTTAGTATAAATTTCTTAACTAGTAGTTGGATCTCTGTCCTTAAGTTTATAAACTTACTTACTCTACTTCTTTCATTAGTTATTCTTTTAGGATTAGCTACAGCAGAAATGGGTCTCCTTCTTACAGATACTTATTCAGTATATTACACCTTATAGCTACTTATAATAACAGAAAACTAACTGTCTGTAAAACATAAAAAAAAAAAAAAAAAAAAAAAAAAAAAAAAAAAAACAGAGAGCTAACTGTATCCTTCTCCTTTTATTCTAGTTTATAAGATCTATACTTAATTCATACAATAGCTATTTTTACTGGCCCTATATAAAGATTAGTTCTATTATAGATATCTTTAATTTATATTCTATCTTTAGACAATATTCTGATTATAAGTAACTCAATAGGATCTCTGATGATAAATTATAAGGGAAATATTATACCGATATCTTTCTCAGCTATCATTCACATTACACACACTTTACAACATACTCTCAAGACATTTATTAAAGAAAGGTACTAAGGTCATAATAACCAATAAGGAAGCCAATGCACATACTAGGTTGGGTAGACCTGGAGCCTTTGACTGGCAATATATTGGATGAGAGTATAGATTGGAGATGGGTTCTTTCAGTGGTCTAAGTGGGTGGGGAAGCTCAGGCAGTGGAAACAGTACTGAAGAAAGAGCAGAAGGGCAGAGGGAGAGGAGCTTTGCTGATATGCTAAAGAATAGAGGATGGCCTGTTAGATCTTGGGGAGGTTAGGTAGGGGAGAAGGAGAAGCAGAGAGAAGTGGAAGCAGGGAGTTCAGCTTCTAGGCCAGCAGATGGAAGAACTGGTGTAGTAGCAGCTGAGAGTAGGGGGGGGACTGCTGATGGTGGCATGACTGAGAATCTGGAAAAAAATCCAGATGTAACTACTGATGAGGAGGCTGTGCTGATGGGACCAAAAAGGAAGGGAGACCTGGCCAATGGTGTGGCAGGGCTGGTAGTGGCACTATTACTCAAGAAGTTGATCTTAGAGTTCATAGCAACCTTGTGCTTCTGGAGCTTAGCAGTGATAGCAAGGATGGTCCTGGGGATTATCTTGAAGTAAGTGGCAGGAGCAGCCTCAGTGAAGTTCCTGAAGGGACTGGAGGAAGTCAAAGTAGGTTTTGAGGAGGTGGGCCCACTGGAAGAAGTATTAAAGACTGGAGTCACTATAGATGAAGTAATGGTTCCTATAGTGTACTGTCTAAGGTAGGACTCCAGAGTGGTTCAGTTACTGATGAAGAGGGTGCCTACAGTGACAATGGTTGAGACAAGGAGGAGGGTTGGCTCACTATAGGATGGGTATTAGCAATATGGGTGGGACTGGCAGGTCATTGGCTTTTTGTATTTGAGGAGGGCCAGCAGCTGGGGCTGGGGGAGAAGTTGTTACGATGGGAAGGGCTATTGGGGGATCTGCTGACTGGATGGTGGGTGGGTTGGGGTCCTCAGGGGGGCTGACATCGTGGTTTGGTGGTGAGGATCTGTGAGCAGAGTGGTGGGAGAGTGGCGATAGTATTAGACAAGGTGGTCTTTCATTGGGAAGGGGTAGGG
>RBNI01002097.1:0-19736 GCA_003990745.1 Jimgerdemannia flammicorona | reverse complement strand
AAAAAAAAAAAAAAAAAAAAAAAAAAAGAGGGCTTGCTTTCCTTTCTTTTTATACATTCTTGAAGTTGAGCAATCTGAGCTAGTGCATTTTACAAAAGACTCTCGATGGCCCCATTTGACTGAGTAGGGTTTTGCTGTTCCTCTTCTTCTTGCTGGTTGTACTGATTATATGAGGCATTGCCTGGACTATAGATACTATATGAAGGGTTCCACCCATTGTCCTCCATAGTATTGTAACTGATATTTTGAGAGGTATCTTGATAAGGCTAGGTGTAACTTCACTGCTGCTACCAAGTATAACGGTTCTAGTTTCTAAATAAGGAAGTGACTAGTTCTGGTAATTCTAAGTAGCTCAAAGAGATACTAAGGGTTCAAGTGTTCTCGAAAGATTTCTGGGAGAAAATATTCTGAAGCTTTATTCATGAGAACAAGGGAGGTATTTATACAAGATCTGAAAGAAGGATCCAGAAGGATCTGAGAAATCAAAGGAAAATACCAAGAGGAAAGTTCTTGGCAAAGATAACAAATAATGACAAATAAAGTTCTACAAGTTTCCAGGACATTCAGTGACTAACTAAATAAGTACTAGTTAATGCTTGGTGCCAAGAAGGGGATTTCTAAGTATGCAGAAAGTGCTGGAAGGTTATAGAATATTCAAGAAAGATAGAGAAAAGAAATAAACTATACTAAAATATTACAATATGCCTGAGATCTCAACATATATACAAGACCATGTCTGAGCTAAATAAAATAGCCTCTATTATCCCAAAGAGAATGACAGATAAAGAAAAACCCTCATCAAAGCATATTATAGTAGATAGGGCCTAGTTCTTCTAGATGAGGTAAGTAGAGGACTTATATATGAGGTAAGAGGAGACTCTCAATACCCCACTACTTAAGTCTGTAGACCTCAATCATGTTGCTGTATCAGCTTCTGGTTCCAGTTAAGTATAGCCAAGATGTCTGAAATAGGTAGCCTTGGGCCCTCTGACTCCTCTCAATGACCAGAGCTCAATCTGCCAAATTGCTAAAAGAAGCCAAAAGTGACACCTACTACCTAATCACTCCACACTAATTAAAAGGCCCCACCAAAGCAGTACCCACCTCAGCCCCAATGACTGCCCCCAGTCTGGTACCCTACTGGTTCACTATAATTGCCCTTCCTCCTATCTATGATAGCCATCTCCCCTTCCATCTCAATAATACCTAAAAAACAGTCACCTACATTAAAACCATACTTACTGGAAAGCTTGCCAAAGCCAGAGGACCCCACCACAGATACTGAGGATCTGCAGGTAATCTACACTAGGCACTTGATGCCCAAGGTTGACTGACTCTCTATATAACCTATAATATATCAAGACAATATCTTGTTGGTGATAACAAAAGGAAGAAAGCACTGCACCAAAATGAGTACACCCCAGATGCAGCTGAAGGCACCAGAATCTGTGAAAGAGTGGAGAAGACACTGATCTGACACTGATAAAGGGGCAACTCATCACTATTGCCCTCCTCCCACTATGTCCATGCAGGCACAGCAAACCAACCTGAGGTAGAGGGGGTAATAATAGGGGAAAAGGGACTGCGATTTCTGGCATGACGATCTTGTGTGGCGGTGTTCCTTATGCGGAACTCGATTTTGGCGTGGATTCCCCTGAATCAGCAGGCTCTCTGAGAATAACGGATAACTTGATAACTCGGATAACTCGGATAACTCGGATGTCGTGGGTTCTTCCTGAACCGGGCTCACTGGGAATGGATAAATAACTCGGGTGGCGGATATTCGGATAACTCAGATGTCACAGATTCTTCCTGAATTGGCGGGCTTCTGGGAAATAACTCGGATGGCGTGGATAATTCGGATAACTCGGATAACTCGGGTGACTCGGAAAACTCGGATGGCAAAGTTACGTCAAAGACTGGCTTCGTTTGCGCGGGGTTATGTCGTAGACTGGCTCCACTGCGAAGTTGCATCAGAAGACTGGCTTGTGGCAAGAATAGCGGCTCTCTGGAAATGGCGGATAACTTGAATGGCGGCGGACTTCTTGAAAATGGCGGCTCTTCCTTGAGTGGCGGATTTTACTTCAAAAGGCGGCGAAGTTCTTCACTCGAACTTTGGCGGCAAATCTTCAGGCTTATCTGGCAAGCGAACCAAAAATGGACTCGTTCTTTGTATTGGAAAGTGGACTGGAGTGGAAAGTAAGCTCACAATCTCCTAGCAGTGGCTGTAGAGTTATGTTAGGCAGACTTGTTTTTTGCTTTGAATTTTTGGACTGAGGTTTATTCACTCTTGTCTCTGGAGTATTTTATACAGTTGTGGTTGCTATTTGGTTACTATGTTGCTAATTATAGATTGCTATCTATGGCAGGTGTACCTGGACAGTATAGTGTACCCACTTGGTACAGGTAAACATACTGTTCTGGCTAATTATATAAGTTGGCGCAGTAAAGCAGTCTTGGTTGCTTAGTGCACTAGATATAGTATGTGGCTAATTTATGATTTCGGCGGTCCAATTCTGCTGCTCATCACATACTATTATAACAAGCAATGTGGTTTCTGAAATATTTCTAATCTTCTCAAATGCATTAATTGACTTTGAATTCTTTCTCTTCAATTTCTCAATCTCAATCCTAAGTATATTTATGTTATTCTCTGCAGACTTGTTTAATATCTGGAATAATTCAAATAAAATATTCCAGTTCTATGGTGCTTGAATATGGTTTCTTCCTATGGTAGTACTATAGAGGTAAAAGTGATGTATAATTTTCTGAGATATGGTCTTCTGTAACAGTTCTAATTTTTGTTGAGTTCTTTAATTAGAACATCATTCTTTTGATCTCATTTATTTCTTTTACTTCACAATCTTTCTATTTGACTTATCAAATTCTTAAGTAATTCAAATATATTAATAGAAGGTAGAACTACTTGATCCTCTACCATACTCATTACTATTTTCCAGGTACTGCATAGTTGTAATTTATCATTATATTCAGTTATGTTATCTATATCAGTTAATTAATATTTCTTAGAGGTTTTGATATCTAAATAAATAAATTAGAATTAAATACTATAATAATATATTAACAATTTAGATAAGAAATAAGAATAAATTAATTTTATCATTAATCTTTATCTTTATCCTCAATTGAATCTCCATATAACTCAATTGATATAGTAATACTTGTTGATCTAGAGTTATCTTCATTGTTTGTACTAGAGTTGGAAAAATATAAGATGAAATATATATAATATTCTAGATCAGAAACTATATGTGAATATATCTCTTTGATAGTTCTGATATTGTATATATCACAAATATATTTAGAGATATTGTGACAATATATCCATATTTCAGTATCTGTGAATTCTACTAAGTATTGATAAATTAGGTATCAATAAGACTCTTATATGCTATTGATATTTGGTATATTCTAGTATTTAAAGATGATCTATCCTACTACTGTATCAAATATATTATCTCAGATAAGTATATTAAAATAATATTATAATATATAAACATAATGCTCATCTTCTGATAATAAAGTTAGTAGATATGTGGAGAGTATTAAAAAGATTACCATATTCTCTAAAGTAATAGTATATACTTTTGTATCAATTATAAACCAAATATAAAGTATTTTACAGCTACTTTCAATGATATTTTCAAATACTAAAAGACTACTAGATATAGGTTCATTTATATTAATGGTAGTATTGATGAGTATTCTGGTAGCTAATATCAACTGTTCATTATTTATATATCTATATAAAATATAGAATATATTTAATAAATATTAGCTTTCAATTTATTGAATATATGTATCTAACCTATACTTATTGAATAATACTAACCCATTATCACTATTTTGATATATGTAAAATGTATTATAATATTGGTTTAGAATATGGAAACTTCTATGTTATATATTGCCAGTACTTTTATACTGAATGTGAAAACTATAGATCTGATATAATGAAAAAATTAAGATAGAGATTTAATTAATTATAATATATATTAATTAATAGTAATTAGGCAGTAGATTGTCTTATTAAAAGGATTTTTGCTATTGAATAAATTCCATCAATAATTAATATTAATGGTAAAATAAATAATATTTAGTCAAATTTGATATACTATCATTATTAAATAAGATTCAGCTGACTTTAATTATATTATAAGATCTATTAGCTAATTGAATATTCTGATTATTGAAGCTTTCATATTATATATTACACTAAACAAACTACTTCAATTTTACATCCATCATACAAATAGTTACATGACTGTACACCTAAACATATATCAATATCTGGGATAGAAATGAGTATTATAACCTCTAATTAGTAGTAATCATAAATTTGAATATTATAATATTATATATTAGATATCTCTTCATATAATTACAGAGTTATATTTTGTAAGATATATATAATATCTGACAAAATAATGCTAAATCTGAACAGTATTTTTTAAATTATATAATAATTTTAGTATATTATAATAAAATTTTTCTCTGGTTTACTGAATTTTAGTTAGCTTGAAATTGCTATCTACTAATGAAATCTAATTAGCTCATATATTTAAAATTTCACCATGTATTTTGAACATTATAAATTTCACCATTGAAGTGCATTAACATGGAGTGTCTCAATGTGCTACTGTTGACATTCCCATTTCCATCACTTTTTTTTTTTTTTTTTTTTTTTTTTTTTTTTTTTTTTTTTTTTTTTTTTTTTTTTTTTTTTTTTTGGTTTTCATTGACTTGAATTCATACTTTTCGTAATGCAAGAGGATTCCTGAGAAAACTCGAGAAATGGCGCCGAAGACAATCGTTGAAGGAAGCTACAGCGCGTGTTGCCAACGTCGGTAGCGCTAAATTTATCCACCATATAAACTTTTAAGAGACTGAAATCGTTGTCGATTTCTTCGCAACAAGCAATACTAGTGCACGTAAATTCGTCATGAACGGCATGACGTAACCAATATATTTATATAAATGATCATCACGCATTTGAAGAACTATTTAACAAAATTTTTGAAGCCCTACGTTCTATGTTGATTTTTCTGTGTGCTCAAAAAAGTCGAAAAAGCAGACCTCCGGCAAACATGTTGTTTCGGCAGAGCATTCCCAATTTACCAGTATGGCTTGTCTTTGGATACATATTTTGTAAAAAGATACCGTCAGAAAGAAATGAAGCTGTATTCCAACTTGTAATTACATGCCGCATTTTCAGATCAACTGCCTTATCAGGTACCGTACCGTAAGTTCCTCCAACAGATTTGAAATCATTTCCCATATTCGAGAGGATCGTCCAAAGAAATTTGTCTCCGTAGTGACGCTAAATGGAAGCAATTCGGTATTCATGAATGACCAATCATAACAACACTGTTCCTATGCCACTGAAACAAATGGAAATTTAGAGAAGTTTTCTGCATTTCCGACATACCTGAGAGTGTATTTTCCGAAACAACAGGTGCTAGTGAGGTTACCGTATTGTGAAATCCATCTCCCTTTCCTTCTTTCTCCAACACGGCTTTCATCATGGCGTCCAATCGCGTCAGTATCTCATCCACCTTGGGCCTCTTGGCCGGGTCACCGTCCCAGCACTGGGAGTAGAGCTCGACATAATCCTCCGGCGTACCCTGGATTGGCTCCTCCCGGAACCCCAAATTGATTTGCATAGCTGTAGTCATGGTATCCAAATCTGAAAAGGGCTCGCCACCATCTGCACTGATTACCCAAAAGATTACGCCCAGACTAAAAACGTCACCACGCGTGTCATGCTTAGCTCGCTGGGACAAGCGTTCTGGTGGGATCTTTGTAGACCAGGGGAAGTGGAATTTGGTGAATGCTTAAGAGGGTATGAAAGATAAAAACTAAGGCAGGTCACACGGTTGTAACAAAATAAAATGGGTACGTACGTATGGTGCTCGCCCTTGGGGGTTGAATTTCGAGGTTTTGGCGGATGCCAACTTTCCCAAGCCAAAGTCGGCGATGAGTGCCCTTCCCTCGGCATTGATGCTATAAGTGCCAAGCAATCAAATCAGTCACAAAAAATTTCCAAAGAAAAATACGACGAATGCGATAGAGATACACACAGAATGTTCTTGCTGTGCAAATCGCGGTGGATCACGTTTCTGCTGTGTATGTATCGGAGCGCTTCGGCAATCTGGATCGCGAGGCTTAGCTTGTCAGCCCAGCTTAATTGACCCATGTTCTTCTTCAGGTAGTCTGGGAGGGCGCCCTGCTCAGCATATTTCATTACCAAGATATAGGAGTTCGTTTTCGGATCTATGTTTGCAGAAAATAATTTGTTGACTGAGCTTAAATCCTATTAGCAGGCGGGAAATCTTTTGCAGTGAACTTGAGGGTACTTACCCTGTGATATACCATAGCATCTCGCCACAAAGTGTTCATCATCCACCTTGCGGATAAGTTGATACTATCAGATATATAAACAGCAGTTCAGTGAAACATAATAGATTTCACCGGTCGTGCTAAAAAAATTGATTATAAATTAACAGTTACGTATTTACCTCATTTACCAAAGACTGGAATGCTCCTGCGCTTTCCGGTTGCTCGAACAAGTACTTGAGGGCATACTCCTTTGATTTTAGTTTCTTGCCGGTGGTATGGTAGATTTTAGCGAATCCTCCTTCGGCGATACGGATAGGATTGTTGAATTCTTCGTCGAAGTCGAAGAATTCGATGCGCCCCTCTTTGATGGCCGACTGAAGCCAGTTCTTCGGCCCATCCAAAGTGGGATCCTCTCCACTAGAAAATTTGGATTCAAGCGGCGACAGAGCTCTATCATTGGTTTTATCCTGAATTTGGCCAGGGTCTGAGGCTTTTGAGGGCGCTTCACGTAGATTAAGCGGTGATTGGTTTGAAGTTATATCTTTAAACTCTAGAGAATATAAAGAACATAAGCTGCATCCCATCACACATCTGAAGAGAGCTATTAACAAAGTTCTAAATACCGTTGGGATCCGGCTTGGGCAAGATCGCTTCCCGATCCATTGCCTCGGTCAGAGGTTGTACTCCCTCGGTGTCAATGTAGTTATCTGAGATGTACAGGGAACGGATGAGCAATCACAAATGTAGAGAACAGTCGTATCAAAAGGATTGCAACTCACAAGGAAGATGTGTCCAAATTATATCGTGCGTTTTTTCGAGGCCAGTTACCAAAGTCTCCAAGGCTTTCTTTAACAGACAAATATTCTGTCCAGCTTGTATGTCGGACGATTTGACGGCCTCGGAAGCAGCGTATTTCAAACATATAATGAAAGGCGATTTCGTATCTGTCACGATCGGTATGATGTCCTCCTGGCAGAACTTCGAGAAGCTAGCGTGGAGAATTTCAGATGCTTTACGTCTGAACACAACCAATCCACCAAATGCCACTTGCTGCGACACACCGTCCTTTTCGAGTTTGTGCTCGCCGGCGTGAGGAATGTCAACAATGTCATAGTATTGAATGTCAGAAATATTGTTCCTCACTGGCCTTCGGGCGTGTTCTTGAATGATACGGAGTTGCGATTCGAGCACCGTGGAGATTCCTGGGATGAAAAAAATATTAACATGGTTAAGAACTCGGAAGAGAATCTAATAATCATATTTAAATTGCTCACCATGTTTAGAAGACTTGACAATGCCAATCACAAATTTGTCATCATATCGCTCCGGTGTTGGCAAACAAAGTCGGATTTTCATCATTGAATTGCACCGTCTCACACCTTCTCTAAGAGCAACATGCATTTTGTATTCTTCATGTCTGTCCGACAATAACATGCTATGGCAGAGTTGTTGCAAGTTCTCATTACTACAATCGATCCTTTCCGATGGCGAGCAAGTGTCATTGAGAAAATAACTTAAGACCGCGAGCACACCTTCTGTGATTGGTCCGATGAAGAGAGAACACATATAGAGTAGCAGGCGCTGCTGTGTTGGAAGCGCGTCGATGGTTGGTCGGAAACGGGTTTCGAGGTTTCTACCAAATGAGCCATCTACTAGTATTGTACTGAAGTGTTCACGAATGATTTCCTCTAGAGATGCATTGCGATATTGTGGTAAGCCGACTGCATGGCCAAGAGATTCCAGACACAGTGGATGTCCGTCTACGAGCCTGACGAGGTCGTACAGAGTATGTGTGATAAAACACTCCTCCATCCTCCGCATCCTCACGTGAGAATCAAGATTTCGAATGAACAACTCGACACCGCTGTTAATGTCTAAGCCAGTAAATCCGTCCAGATACATCACTTCCTCCTGTGATATCCACCTTAGACGTTGGTGTGATGTCGCAAGAATTCTAACTGGGATCCCTGGTATTAACATTATCTTCTGAAGCCAGCTCACCAACGCTACAGCACCTTCATCACCTCTGACTTGCGCGCGTGTCAAGACATCGGCTTGATCGAGGATCAGCAAACTTGTGGGATAGGACCGGAATTTCATAATGATGATCCGTTCCAACGTTCGAAGGTCATTACCAGAATCTTCCTGGAACATGACATGAGCCAGGCCCTGAAGATATTCGATGGCCGATATCTCATTCGAAGGATCGAATCGCCAAGCGAAGATCCCACCGGGGAAGAGAGGCGCTACCCGCCTGATCGCATTCTCAGCCAACGCCGTCTTGCCCTGACCGGCAATGCCCTCAATGGTGTACAAGGAACATGTCTGCGTCCCTCTCATCGCCATTCTCCTCAAAACGGCGGTTATCTTAATAAGCTCCTCCGTGCGTCCGCAAAAAAATCGTGTGAAAGAGATATCCTCGAGGTTGTGGGGGGGCATATAGGCTTCGATCATGGGTGTACCCCTCTCGCACTTGAACGCGCCATCCTCTTCCCGAAATGTGGACGAGTAGAGCACCATCGCACCCGGAAAGTAGCTTCGTTGGCGGATGTCTTTTGGGTCTTTCATGGAGGCGCGTGCCTCCAACATCGCCTTTTCGACCGTGCAGCCGCTGGCAAGGCACTGATAGAATTTGGACTCGAAATTGCGGAGGAGGTCGTCCGGCAGGGGACAGTTTGAACCAATGGCGTATGGAATGCCGTTTTCGGTTAGGTTACGGGCGACACGGCGGGTTTCACTCGCGGACAGGAACGCTAGCCGTAGGTTCATTGTCGCGTCGAGGCGCAACGTGTCAGCGAAGTGGAGACCTCCTGTCTCCTGATCTTCAAAAATAAGAGCTCTCGCATCATCACCATCGAACTGCGTGCCGCAGTGTCCCATGAAATGAAGCACCGCGGCACTCTCAGGCTTTCCCCTAAGCAACTCATACATTCGGTCAACGGTCGGCGGGAACACACGCTGCAGTAATACCATTCGATTGTTTTTCTTAAACCCATCAAATAATGCCTGAAACTGATCGCTCAGATGCAGATTTTCAAATTTCTTGGCGTTGGGATCGTTTGGCGTAACAATGGGATCCGGTACAACGGTGACGATGCGCAGCGGAAGAGGGGGAAGTTTTGGTGGTGGATTGTACGATGACTGGGACGCCTTCGGATTGCGCGGTAAAGGAGACCCCACCGGATTGCGCGATAGCTGAAGCGCCTTGGGATTGCGCGGTGGCTGAAGCCCCTTCGGATTACGTGATGACTGTGCTCCCTCCGGATTGCGCCATGGCTGAGGCGTCTTTGAGTTGCGCGGTGGCTGATGATTGCCCGATGACTGAACCCCCTTTGGATTGTGCAATGGATTGTGCAATGGCGGAGGTCCCTTAGGATTGTGCGAAAGGTCCGCAGGCTGAGGACCCTTTGGGTTGTGTAAGCGTACGAATATGCATTGTCTGGTGAGATACGCGTTATTGCCCCAAGCGTACTCCCAGGGGATGATGTCGAGGTCGTGGTCACCATTGAGATCTAGTAGGATCCGACGCTTTGAAAGAGGCCGTAACATATCCTGCAGCAGACGCCAGGCAGGGTCGGATTCCGTTTTCGAAAAGAGGGCCCTGAACAATTTTTTGCCATATTTTCTGAGATCTGCAGAGTTGGGGTTTAAGTCGAAGACATCGACCGCGATAGATCGGCCCTCTTGGATTTCTTGAAGGTTGAAGGAATGGCTTTCAACGAGCTTAGCCAGGTAAACATCGGCGGTGGAAACCTTTACACGGACTCTGGTTTCTTTGGGGTTGTCACTGTTGGTATATTTTGACAAGGATATCAGCATGTTTGTGGGTGGTTCTTCCGTTTGACGCAGTCTGTGGCTTGTTTCCAAGGAAACCTTAATTATTGTGGAGTTCGGCAGTCTCCACCGGAATCGCTTGACAGTCAAAGGGCGGTAATTGGTCTGGATGTAGACTGAAAGGGACTGTGGTAGTCGCGATGCGTTTGCTAAGAATTCACTAAGTAAAGTGTCTGAAGAACCTCTCGGAAGGCTTGAAAAATGACCGCTTGTGCACCTAATCCTTAGATCTACGAATCCTCAGGATATGTGCTCTAGTTGTCAATTTCCTAATAAATTCTGATTATCTGAACCAGCTCTGTCCTTTATTGCATGCTTGAATCCTACACTATTTATACATGGATTTGGTCCCTATCCCCTCGAACCTACTAGAATACTATTAATGCCTCTATGAAACCACAAGAAGTATCTGGAATACTCCACTGAGTAATTAGAGTACTTTAGAGATAGAAATGGAAATGGACTTCTGATTATATGTATGTTTTAGAATCCAGGATTTTGCCTATTTTGGATACATCCTGTTTTTGACCATATGCTCCTACTTTTTTTTTTTTTTTTTTTTTTTTTTTAATAGACTCAATGTCTCATGGATTTTTATTAGAAGGGAATCTAGACTATATAAACCAAAACTCTCCTCTATTATCTATCAAGTACTGTCCTCTCATTAACCTAGGCTAGCTATTGTCCAGCAGCTTGACTATACCAGACACAATAGGGCCTATGTTGGCCTATATCTCATTCTGTACACCATGCTCTCTCTACTATCAGAGAGAATCCAGCTATATGCCAATGACCGAAAGCACATACCTGAGACCCCAACATATATATAAGACCATGTCTGAGCCAAATAGAATAGCCCCTGCCACCCCAAAGAGAATGATAGGCAAAGAAACCATATGCTCTTACATTTATCTCCCCTTCTTTGGATATGTATATCTTTTCTTACAAGAATAACTATAGATAGCACTGATAGACTATGGAAGATACTAAGAAATTTAGGTATTATATAAAACAGTAAAGATATAGAAAACAAGAGTCATCTGGTATCAGAGGCTCTGTATTTCCTTTTCTGGTAATATATAGACTAAATGATATCAGTGTCTATATATCAAATTCAGCCAGACTTTCATCAAAGATTACCAGTTCATTTAATCTCCTGATATATAGTCTCTCTTCTGATTATATTTCTTACTTATTCTCCAGAAACAGAAGGATACTTTCTATAGATATCTTGGGCACCAAATACTATTTTAATCAATATAGAATCTTATGTTCTAGTTGACAGAAGACCTTCTCATTCTCTTATTCCTCATATTACTCATAATATAGTCTCTTAGCTTATTCTGAGGACAATAGTAGTTAAGATAGAGTATTATTGCCTTATATACTAGTCCAAAGTACATTATGTCAGTAATTTAATAGTAAGAAAGATATAAGTCTCAATTAATGTCCATAAAGGAGTACTATCAGACATAGAGAAAAGAGATGAAGAAGATATAAAAGTCTTTATATACTTAGTATATAAGAATAAAAGCAAGACAACTAAGCTTACAGATAAGCAGTAGTACAATAAGATCATCAATAGCTATGTCTCTCAAGAAAGATATCCCTATGGTACCAGGATGTACTACTTTGAATACCTAAATAACTACTGGTTCTGTATTAGTAAAGTTAGAAAAATCTATCAACAAAGGCATGAGTAAGAAGCAGCTAAAGCAAAAAAGAAAGCCAAAGAAGATGATCAGCCCCCAGAGCTTTAAGCTGATAGCAATGATGAGGAGGAACAATAACCAGACATTACTCTTAAGGTTAAGAAGTTTTACCCCAAAGCTAATATTCTAGAATATAAAACTAAAGAAGCCATAGGAATAGATCTTGCTAGTATCTAAGATGCTATTCTTGAACCACAAACCACTACTCTACTAGGCACTAGAATTGGAGTCAAGTTACTAAAGAACTATGCTGGAATTATCAAAACTAGGAGCAGTCTGGCCAAGAGTGAAATCTCAGTTAAAGGAAGAGTTATTGACTCTGATTACACTGGTGAGATCTTTCTTATAGTTAGAAATCACAACTCTACCATTCTATTCAAAGTCAAGAAGTATGATAGAATTGGCTAAATACTGATCTATGAAGTTAAGAAGTCTAAGATAACTGAAGTCATTGAACTCATCAAGACTAAGAGAGAAGAATAAGACTTTAGATCTACTAAAAGAGGAGTCTATTCTGTCACTAAGATTACTAAACTCTAGTATAAGAAATATAAGAATCAGAACAAGTATATATACACTATTGAAAAAAACTTTCCCCTAGAAGAACAACTTCTCAAAATCCTGTATCAGAATGAAGGAGTGCTTACTACAGACTTTAGAGACATCCATAATTAAGAACTTAAGTACTACTATAAAGTTGATATCAGTGATACTAAGCTCATCTATCAGAAAGCCAGACCCATACCATCTGCTTACAGAGAATAGCTGCAAGCAGAACTCAAAGAAATAAAAGAAGCTAGTATCATTAAGCAAGCTATCAGCTCTTAGACTTCACTCATTATCCTTACCCTAAAGAAAGAAAGTAAGTCTGGAGAGTTTGCTTCAAGACTTTGTATTGATTATAGAAAGTTCAATGCAATCACTAAGAAGGATAAACAGCTCTTGTCAAATATTCAAAAAATTCTTATCATCCTTAGAAGCAAAGCCAAATACTATACTATCTTGAATCTGTTCTCAGACTTTTATCAGATTAGTCTCACTTAAGATGTCAGTGAGAAATCAGCCTTCATCACACCTAATATCACCTATATATATCTATCTATAAATACCATTTGAAATATATAATACTCTAGCAAGTTTTCAGTAAATGATGAATAGAGTCTTTAGTAATGAAATTGGAAAATGGCTCTTTATCTATATTGATGATATGATTATCTTTAGCAATACTACACAGAAATATATTAGCTATATATAGCTAGCCCTCAAGAATCTCAAGGAGTATACCTCTATATCAAGCCCAAGAAGTGTAAGTTTGTAGCTCAAGAAATCACCTACCTAGGACACATCATCAATCAGACTAGAATTCATATAGACTCAATAAAGATTGAGGCTATTGCAGCCTATCTAAGACTCAGAACAACTACAGAAGTCTATAACTGACCTCCTATTATAGAAGATTCATCAAAGAATACTCCAATATTGCAGTACCTATCTATGAGTTATTGAAGAAAGAGATCAAGTTTGAATGGACTAAGAAATATCAAGAAATCTTCAATGAACTTATGACCAAGTTGACCTAAGCACCTATTCTCAGAAGACTAGACTGAAACCTAGAGTTCATCTTACAGACAGATATAAGTACTATAGGACTTAGAGCAGTACTAGTTCAGAAAAAGATAGATATGAATATATTATCTTCTATATAAGCTAAGGTATCTATAGAGTAGAACAGAACTACAAGTCATATAAGCTTGAATGCTTAGCAGTAGTCTAAGCAGTAGATAAGTTCTACTACTATCTAATCAGAAAAAACTTCTATTCAAACAGACCATTCTGCTCTTACCTAGCTATTCTATACTCTGAACCTCAAAGGAATATATATCAGATAGATCTACAGACTATAAAAGTATAACTGTACTATCAAACACTACCCAGAAAGAACCAATACCAATGCTGATACACTCTTAAAGATACTCTAAAATACTCATATTAAGACTATTCAATATGAATAAAGAGCTATACTATAGATTAATCAGCTACTTTAGACAGTAGAAGATACCCAACTACCTTAAACTCTAGACTATCACCATCATTAACTGGACTTAGAAACAATTCAAATTAGATAATATTATACTCAAAAAAGGAGAAAAGCTTGTCATACCTGAATACAAGAAGTATCAAGTAATAAAGAAAGTATATAAATAAGAACATCTAAGAGGAACCAATATATATAATAAGATAGAAAGAACTATATAGTGGCCTAAGATGGAATAAGATCTGTGCCAATTTGTCAAAGAGTATAATAAGTACCAAAAACAGAAATAAGATCAGTAAGACCAGGTACTTGGGTTATCAAGAATTGAACCTATCTCCTTCCACTATATTACAATAGATATTATTAGATATAAACCAGCAACTCTATCAGGAAACTGCTATATTATAGTTATTATAGATCTCTTTACCAAATAGATAGAAGTAGGAGTATTACAAGAAGTCAATGCTCTCTCTATTACTGACTTTCTATACTAAGAAATCATCTGCTGCTATAAGACATCAAGGCAAATCACTACAGATTATGGTACAGAATTTGTCAACAGATTCTATGAGATTAGTGCTCCAAACGAGTCAATTCGAATCAAATCCAGATTCAATTCGTCACATGACAGTTTGATCCAAATCTCCAATCTGAAGCCATCTGAATCAACTCGGATTAATCTGAATCACCCCATCCGAATCACCCCATCCGAATCACCCATCTGAACCACCCCAATCCGAATCACTCAATCCGAATCACTCAATCTGAATTACTCAATCTGAATTACTCAATCCAAATCACTCAATCCGAATCCTCCAATTCGAATCCTCCAATTCGAATTCTCTAATTTGAATCCTCCAATCTGAATCTGAATCTGAATCCTTCAACCAAATCCTCCAATCCAAATCCTCCACATGACTCATATGCCAGATACATCCACAATATAATATACACACAATACACACACATGCACATGCAAACATGCAAACACACATATTGATAGATCAGTCTTCAACAGTTCACAGTACTGATGATGCTTCAAGTCAAATATCCCTGATAGCTCCACACCTTCCACACAATCCTTGCTCCGAAATCTGGCAATATTGTACTAAGATAGAAGATGATGTTGTTTGTAATTATTGTAGGTAAAAAATTAAGATGCACCTATTGACTCATTTGACACACACATGATATTGTTTCATCTATCTCCATAAACTGCACTAGCCAGAAGTTCAAAATGCTTGGTGGTACAACCTTGAACATAAATCGACACATAAAAGACAAGTACTCTGACAAAATCAAAAAGAACATGGAGACAAATAAAATCGACATCCAAGCTGTGGTAGGTACATTTATCCAATTGCCCAATTATTTCTGTACCAACAATGCCATTTAATCAAAAATATTTAGCCATACTCTTTAGCAGAATTTCGAAATCAGCTTATTCACTGGATTGTGTGTACAGACCAGCCATTCACAACCATCGAAAGTAATTAATTGCATAGCATCTTTGACCTCCTCAAGCATGATTTATATTTGCCAAGTACTGATACTATTCACAAAATGTCCTGGAGGCCTATAGGAAGGAGTAGTGCTCCAAACGAGTCTGTTTAAATTGATTCGAATTGTGACCGTTTCTGATTTGAATTGATCCGAATTCATCACGTGATTAATTCGAACTGGTTGGAATCAATTTGAATTCATCATATGATCAATTCAAATCAGTTCGAATTGTGACTGCTCTGATTCGAATCTGATTCGAATCACTAGATTCGAATCACTAGATTCGAATCACCAGATTCAAATCATTGAATTCGAACCACTTGATTCAAACCACTTGATTCGAATCACTTGATTCGAACCACTTGATTCGAACCACTTGATTCAAACCACCTGATTTGAATCTCAAATTCAAACCTATCACATGATTCACCAGTATACATAAACAAAAGAACGTGTGAGCAAAGTACACGCAAACGCGTACATATATACATACATACACCATATCAATGTCAACAGACCAGTCAATGTCAACAGACCAGTTATCAATATTTTACAGTACTGATGACACTTCAAGTCAGACTTCTTTAAACAATATTCAATCTTCTTTGAATAATGTTCCACACTATACTCCTCATTCTGAAGTCTAGCAACATTATACCAAGACTGGTGAAAATGAAGTCACTTGCAAGTATTGCAGGTAATTTTTTTTTTTTTTTAAAAAAAAGTGAAACTTGTAATGCTTTGGATATATTTATAATTTGTTTGATATATGTGTAAAATTTTTAAAATATAGGCAGAAGTATAAGACACATGGTGGCTCCACTACAAATATGATAAAGTACGTGAAAGCTCAATATTCAGATAAAATAGAATTGAACATAGTATCAAGTAAAATTGATATTCCAACTGTAATAAGTAGATGATCTCTCATTTATTTTAGTATAGATTCAAAATATATCTTTCATGCCTCTTAAGTTTTTTTTTTCTTTTTTTCTGAAAAACAATTTAGCCATATTCTATATCAGAGTTTCGAAATTGACTTGTTCATTGGATTATATGTGAAGACCAACCATTTACAGCTATTGAAAGTGCTTCATTACAAAGTCTCTTTGGTCTTATCAAGCCTGATTTATATACCCCAAGTACTGATACTATTCATAATGATATCATGGAGGCCGGCTCCTTTCTCTGCTATCTTACTGGTCACAAGGTTTGGTAGGTAACCTTCTGAGTCCCCTTCCCCTATTATTACCCCCTCTACCTTGGGTTGGTTTGCTGTGCCTGCATGGGCATGGTGGGAGGAGGGCAATGATGATGAGTTGCCCCTTTATTGGTGTCAGATTGGTGTCTTCTCCACTTTTTCGTAGTTTCTGGTGCCTCTGGCTGTGTCTGGGGTGTACCCGTTTTGGTGCGGCACTTTCTTTCTTTGCCATCATCAACAAGGTGTTGTCTCTGGTGTGTCACAGGCTATGTAGGGTGTCAGCCGACCTTGGGCGTCAAGTGCCAGTATAGGTTACCTGCAGGTTATTCGATGCCTGTGGTGGGGCCCTCTGAGCTTTGGTGAGCTTCCCGGCGAGCGCGGCGCTGGCGTAGGTGACTGCTTTTCGGGTAGAGTCAGGATGGGAGGGGAGATGGCCATCACAGATAGGAGGAAGGGCGATAACGGTGAACCAGTGGGGTGCCAGGCTGGGGGTGGTCGTCAGGGTTGGGGCGAATATTATTTCGGTGGGGCCTTTTGATTGGCTGGTAGGGGGTGGGATGGTGCAGGGGCCGGTGTCCTGGCTGTACCCAACTGGAACCAGGAGCTGACGCAGTAATGTGATCGAGGCCCGCAGGCTTGGGGAGTGGGACCTTTCTCATTTGGCAGTACCCGACTAGAACTGGGAGCTAACATGGCAATGTGATCGAGGCCTGCAGGCTCGGGGAGTGGGAGTGGGGTCTTTTCAGGCCTTAGCCCATGTGTCAGTCCTTTTGAGGAGAGTTCTGCATGTAAGTCCTTTACTCACCCACTTTGAATCTGTCTTGCTTTCTGTTGGTTGGTTGGGGGTTTTTCTTTGCCTTGGGCTTTTGCTTGGAGTTCAGGGGGCTATTCTTTATTTAGTCCCGGCACTGCTAGATCTGATGCGTAGGTGTGCTCTCGCATGTGTTCACGATGATCCAGCCCTGGCAAGCAGACAAGTCTAGTTTATATCGAGGGGGTCGACTTAGCTGGTGTTCGACTGACATAACTGGAGCAGTGGGACTGCTGGACAATTTAGTAGCCTAGGTTAATGGGGAGATAGTGTTCGATGGGTGGTGGGGGAGGGTTTTGGCCTATATAGTCTAGGTTCCCTTCCAATAAAAATCCGTGGGGCTTTGAGTCCATAAAAAAAAAAAAAAAAAAAAAAAAAAAAAAAAAAAAAAAAAAAAAAAAAAAAAAAAAAAAAAAAAAAAAAAAAAGAGATATTGAAGAGCAAACTGGGAGCGCCTGCAGACTGTTCTCCAGGGCTCGAAAAGGGAGGAAGAGGAAAGAGCAGAGATGGCCAAAGTCAGATGGAAGAGGTGGAGATGGCTGAGGTGTCCTTTTCACAACTTGGGGGTGTGGAGAACTTCACTCATGCACCAGTAAAGGGGAAGTGGGCTGACAAGGAGGAGGTAAATGCTGGGGGCTTTGAGGAGGTTATTGAGGTAGTACCAGAGACCCAGTTGGAGGATGTTTGCATGGCGGGAGTGGCAAATGTTCATTGGGAATGCCCAGAGGTAGGCGAAGTGGTTCGGCTGGAGAAGAGCACTGAGGAGAATGATCTGGTGGATATGGCTTCTGATGTGTCAGCAGATAGAGAGATGCTGCAGGAGTTGAGTAGGACTCCAAGGCCAGCCACCCCTGGGCCCATGGTGATGACAGCAGATGACTGGTATCAGGCAGAGCTCGAGGAACTTGCGGAGGAGGATATCAAGGAAGTGGATGTATTTAATGGATCGCAGGAGGTCTGGGAAGGGTTCCTCAATGTGGTATTGTAGGGGCCGAAGTTGGTGACAGTGATAGTGGCAGTACTTCTGGATGATGAAGGATATGAGGTAGATGAGGACCATATGGCTGACATCAGGAAGGTGGCATCGGAGCAACAACACCTTTCTCCACTATCTTACCAGTTACAAGGTTTGGTAAGCAACCTTCCAAGTTCCCTTTCCCTATTATTACCCCCTCTACCTTGGGTTGGTTTGCTGTACCTGCATGGACATGGTGGGAGGAGAGCAATGGTGATGAGTTGCCCCTTTATCGGTGTCGGATCAGTGTCTTCTCCACTTTTTCGTGGTTTCTGATGCCTCTGGCTGCATCTGGGATATACCTGTTTTGGTGTGGTGCTTTCTTCCTTTTGCTGTTATCAACAAGGTGTCGTCTCTGGTGTGTCATGGGTTACGTAGGGTGTCGGCCGACCTTGGGCATCAAGTGCCAGTGTAGGTTACCTGCAGGTTATTCGGTACCTGTGGTGGGGCCCTCTGAGCTTTGGCAAGCTTCCCGGCAAGCACAGTGCTGGCGTAGGTGACTGCTTTTCAGGTGGAGTCAGGATGAGAGAGGAGATGGCCGTCACAGATAAGAGGAAGGGCGATAATGGTGAACCAGTGAGGTGCCAGGCTGGGGGCAGTCATCAGGGTTGGGGCAAACATTATTTTGGTGGGGTCTTTTGATTGGCTGGTAGGGGGTGGGATGGTGCAGGGGCTGGCATCCTGGCTGTACCCAACTGGAACCGGGAGCTGACGCAGCAATGCGATTGAGGCCTGCAGGCTTGGGGAGTGGGACCTTCCTTATTTGGCAGTATCTGACTGGAACTGAGAGCTGACATGGCAATGTGATCGAGGCCCACAGGCTCGGGGAGTGGGAGTGGGGTCTTTTCAGGCCTTAGCCCATATGTCAGTCCTTTTGAGGAGAGTTCTGCATGTAAGTCCTTTACTCACCCACTTTGAATTTGTTTTGCTTTCTGTTGGTTGGTTGGGGGGTTTTTCTTTGCCTCAGGCTTTCACTTGGAGTTTGGGGGGCTATTCTTTATTCAGTCCTGGTGCTGCTAGATCTGATGTATAGGTGTGCTCTCGTGTGTTTCACGATGATCCAGCCCTGGTGAGCAGACAAGTCTAGTTTATGTCGAGGGGGTCGACTTAGCCGGTGTTCGACTGGCATAACTGGAGTGGTGGGACTGCTGGACAATTTAGTAGCCTAGGTTAATGGGGAGATAGTGTTCGATGGGTGGTGGGGGAGGGTTTTGGCCTATATAGTCTAAGTTCCCTTCCAATAAAAATCTGTAGGGCTTTGAGTC
>RBNI01002096.1:0-19739 GCA_003990745.1 Jimgerdemannia flammicorona | reverse complement strand
GGGGGGGAGGGAGAGGAGGGGGGATTTGTGTCGGGCTGGTGGTCACCGAAGACGAAGACCTTGGACAGACGGGGGGGGGATTCTTCGGGGTCGGGTTGGACGAAGTCGCAGAATACGTTCAGCTTTCCGTGGCTTCTTGTGATGCGGTGTGGGTGAGGCTGGTTGCAGGGTGTCGGGGGTACATTTTCGTCGTTGCGGGGCATTTTTATTTTTATTATTTTTTCCGTGAGGATGTTATGGTGTTATGGAGAGCGCGACGCGATCACAATAACATGAACGATTTTCCCTTTTCAGGGATTCGTCGCATTGCTTGTCACCTAACCTGCTTTTCCACCAATTGCTACATTTACATTCTCCAGCTCTCCACCTTCCCCACCATAATTACCCTCTTTAACTGCCTTCACATTGAAATCTACCCTCTTTAACTGCCTTCACATTGAAATTTACCCTCTTAATTATTCACATTGGGAATCTTCCACTTTACGACAATTCCTGCACTTCGTGTCAGCCAAGCCACCCAATCCCTTATTTGTGACTTGACTTCCCCCCCGCTCAAAAATCAATCTTCCCCATCCGCAACTCTTACTACATCATGGAGGTCTCTTGCCTCGCTTCTTGCTTCTTGTTCATACCATAATACCCGAAACTCAAGTCTTTAAACCCTAATAAACATGCTCACATTTTTATTTTTGTTCGTCTACAGGCCTCATCCAATCCCCAATTTTCCAAGCTCCCTCCAATCTCCGCAAAGCTCTTTGAGGCGAAGAAGGCGAAGAAGCTCAGGTTGGTGTTGTATGACCACATCGGAGATTACAACCCATGGGTTCGATGCTGAAGCAGCACATATTATCTTTTTCCCTTTATTTACCGTAATCCTCTTTATCGTATCAAAAGCTTCGAGCAGATCGGTAAACATATTGGCCGTAGCGAGGTCTGGGTCGCCGCTCTCTTCTACGGCCAGGTGGTTACCCTTTGTAGCGTTACCATAACTCAAACCTACATTTTCAAATCATAGCGACTGCACCGATTCGTGTCCCTTCCACCCTCCCACCCCACCTGGCACGATACCTCTCTAATACACATGTCCCATCTCCACAAATCCTCACACCCGCAGGCCAAACCGACCGAAACGGATATCCACAAGCTTTCTGTTGTTCTCGACTGCCCGGAAAGCTACCTGAACCACGACGTCGGCTCGGATTACTTCCCCGACCGCGGCGGGTGAGTAAGCGGGGGTGCCTCCTTATCCGCCGCCCCCGACGGGCTGGGCCGTTTCCATATCTATCTCATTCGGCGCTAGACCGGCATCGCACAGCGCCCACACAGACGCGGGCATGTTTTTAACACGGAAAATCCATCTTAATCAACCTGTTTGTTTGCAATAACTCGCACAGCCTCATGAGCGTGCCCCCGACGGATCCGACGCTGTACCGGTTCTACGAGATCTTGCAGGTGTACGGCTATCCTCTTAAAGCTATCATTCACGAGAAGGTATGTGCAACCGTGCGACTATAGTGAGGCTTGTTTATTTTGGCCCCATAATTGATTGCACCTCTCTATTCTGATTCATCCAGTTCGGTGACGGTATCATGTCCGCCATCGATTTCACCATGGACGTGGCCAAGGTAAAACCAAATTGTCGCCCACCTTGTTCCAAAGCTTTTTAGCGCACATCACCAAACTCCTTCACCTCCAGATCGAGAACCCGGCCGGCGACCGCGTCAAAATCACCATGGACGGCAAGTTCCTCCCCTTCAAGAAGTGGTAGGCGCCCATCTGGGAAAGGGAAGGGGGACTGATTCTCTGGTAATTTTCGGTGAGGGGCCACGGACGGCTGGCTGCGAGGTGTGATTCTGATCCGCATTAACCAAGTGGATTTTCTCTCTCTCTCTTCAGCGAAATAAAATCGATTTTGACCATAAAACCCAATTATCAAGTGATTTCTAGCACCATGTTCCTAGATCATAAGTCCATTTAAGCACAAACCACTGCAACAGCGTGATTTTAGACGATAATACATGCATAACACCACAAATACAGTCCTTCGACACGACCACGTCCAAAAACAAAACAAAACAAAAACGAAAAAGAAAAAAGAAAAAAAAAAAAAAAAAAAAAAAAGAGAGAGAGAGAACCATCAAAACAGGGAAGGTGGGGCAGGAAGAGAAGGGGACGCTAGCAAGCGACGAAGCAAAAAGAGACAAGCATGAAAGAATACAACAATGCGAAAGATCCGAGATGCAATCTGTCAACGCAGCGGTAGGGGTGAGAAGGGTGTAAAAGAACAAGCGAAAAAGAAGAAAGAAATTGAAACAAGAGGTAAGGTACATACATTACATGCATGGTGGGTTGAACATATACTGCGCAGACAAATCCCGAAAAACCAAGTTGATCTCCCGAATGCAGAATCCGGAACATTGTGCCTGTTCCTGAATGCGCCGACCACAGATCCATCCCATCCAGCCACCGCACACTATTTGTTCGAACCGCAAATTGATTTGGTCGCCAGGATGGCGAGTTTCGCAGCAGGGAATATGTCAACCGTTGGGACAATCCGGCATGCTAGTTGAGAGCAGGAGATGTACTGTCCGCGTCTGCCTTCCGCATTCCCACCACAGTAACCTTGGCCGTCTTGCGAGCCTCGAATTTCGAATACTCGCCATGCGCTCCTTCCGTCCGTAATAATCGCATCCACCTTGTGCATTATTTTTTTTTTTGCCTCTTCCTATGAGCCATCGCCGCCCCCGCTTTAAATTGTGCTTCTCCGTACGTATGTGCTCCGTTCTTTCTCATCAAAGAGACCTAAGAGCGAGATCTTTTGAAGGTTGGAGACGCTGGTCGTGGGTGTCATCAATCCCACGACCTGTGGGGACTAGTACTGCGTGTATCCGCTTTGGCTGGCCTGGCTCCTGATGTCGAAATCTTGGCTCAACATGCTGGCATCATCGCCTTGAGATTTGTAGTAGTTGCTCTCCTGGAGAAGGCTCCCCACGCTCAAGGGGTGACCCTGGCTCGTAATCTCGGCCATCATTTTCATACGATCGCTCTGCGATAGCGCCAGTCCAATGGACGACTGGCTGCTGTACGAGTTCTGCGAGAAGGGTGCTTGGGAGGTGAAAGAAGCGGTGGAGTAGCGCATGCTACTGGAGTTTGGCCCAAGGCCACCGAGAGCATTCTGTCTGCTGGCATTCTTGCGGCTCGAGACGCTGGTTTGCGAAAGATCTTGAGTGAACGGACCATTTGCGGTCGGAATCAGCGGGATACTGTACTGTGCCGGGGGAAGAGTGCCGAGTTCGGAGGGGATGTAGCCCACCGGATCATGGGTCTTGAGATAGTCAGGGTTGTAGGCACGCACGTTACCACTACCGCGGCGATCTGGAGCGATAATATGAATAGTCACAATAAAGGCTGATTTAAGTCAAACGTTCTATGGAGAAGACAACCTCCAACAAACGAATCATAGTTTTTCAATCTAAATTCCAATACGTACTCTCACTCGCCAATGGCGCCTTCGCAAACGCCTCGCGGGCATCAATTTGATGCACGAGGCCCTGCCTAAACTTGTCATCTTTGTTATACGGCTTGCGAGGGTGACTGAACTGGATCATGCTGACCTTGAGGTTATTGAGGGCGCCGTCGACGAGGCATTCTTTTTCCTTGTAGTGGACGAGGAGATGATGCCAGAGCGGGTGCTTGCTCAGCACCTTGGGATTACCCAAGATCACCACGCCATACTTGGCCCTGGTCAGCGCGACGTTCAACCTCCTGGGATCGTTCAAGAAACCAATGCCCTGGTGCTCGTTGCTTCTCACCAAGCTCAGAATGATATAGTCCTTTTCTCTGCCCTGGAAGGCGTCCACGCTAGCGACCTCTATCTCTTTGTAGAGATCCTTGCGCATAGACCCGTTGAACTGCATGTAGCTGACGATATAGGATCGCTGCCCTTCGTAGGGGGTGATGATGCCGATCTGCGAGGGCACAATACCAGCCTTCATGAAACGAGTGACTACCTTCTCACAGTTGGAGGCTTCGGTACGGTTGAGATACGAGGTACCAGAGGTGGAAATCTCTTCCTGACCCAGGTTGGAGTAGAAAAACATGGGTGTCTCGGCGACGGGCCAGGGGAAGTCAACGTGCTTGCGGAGCCTCTCCTGGGTGGTGACGCCGTTCTGCAGGGTGCCCTCGTAGAACATGTTACTCGGGAACTCGGAAAGGCAAGGGTGCATGCGGTACTGAACTTGCAGGCGAATCGGCCTGATGCCCAGGATAACGAGACGTTCGAAGAGGGACTGGCAGAGACCCGCGCGCGCGGCCTTCTTGTTCATAATGACCGGACCGAGCTGCTGATGATCGCCGACAAGCACGGCCTGCTTGCAGCCTAGAACCAATGGGATCATACACTCCGGCTCCGTGGATTGCGTAGCTTCGTCGATAAGAACAGTGCGAAACTTGAATTTCGAGAGGCGCGGATCGCCAGCACCAACACAAGTGCAGCAAATAACATCGGCGTTCTAATAAAACACAGTAATCAGAAATATTAGCAAAAAAAAAAAAAAAAAAAAAAAAAAAAAAAAAAAAAAAAAAAAAAAAAAAAAAAAAAAAAACAGGATATGGCGCGCTCTATGTGGTATTTACGCAGTACGCAAAGCGTGATCCTTCCTTACCGTAAGAATCTCCCTCTCACAAGCCCTCTTCAACATCTTGTACTTCTTCTCATCGCTTGCGCTCAACTCGCCCTGCTCCTGCTTCAACTGGATCAACTTCTGCAGCTCGACATTGGTGTCGTTGTTATGGACCTGCTCGTGTAGCGTCAAGAACGAGACTGGCGACTCGAGGGCCTCCCTTGACTTGGCCGTCAGTCTGACAACCTTCAGCCCGGTAGCGTGGATCTTCTCGGTTAGTTGGTCGACGGCTACGTTGGACGGTGCGCACACGAGGACCTGGCCCGGGTTCATTTTGGCGAGATGGTACACGACCGACGCTGACGTCACCGTCTTACCGGTGCCGGGAGGGCCTTGGATGAGGCTGAGTGGTTTCTGAAGGACAGACTTGACGGCATAAACTTGCGAGTGGTTGAGCTCGGGTAAATTGGGCGCCGAAAATCTAAGTACATAATGGAAGAATCATTTTATGAAATGAGACAAGATCATGTATGTGAACGGTCTATCAGTAACTAAACACGCGACATACCTCTTAGGCATTTGCGTCCTCAACACCTGCGGCTCGACGTCGTGCCCCAACAAACGATGATATATATACCCACTCACGCTAGTTTCGTCAACGGCGAAGGTCTTCATCGCTAGCTGCATACGATCGAAACTTGTCGATTTCCATACAAAGTCCACCGAGAAATTGTGCGTGCAGTCCGCTGGGGTGTTGTCATTCCGACGAAGTTCCAGAGCGACCTCATCGCTAACGTCTATAGTGTGCAATAAATTGTTGATTAATGAATTAATTTGATCCAAATCCGACATTTGGATTTCGTGTGAAATAGCAGGATCACCTCATTGATAACCATGTCGTTCCTACTTATTCCCATCAACCCAGTCAACCCAGACATACAACCAAAATTTACTTACTGTTCGGAATTTTGATGACGTGCCCGACGCACTCCCACGGATCGTGCAACTCGCCACGATACCGCAGCCTCAGCTCGTCGCCGACGGCGAGGCGAACCTCGCCCATCTCCAGCTTGGGAAAAAAGAACCAGGCGATGCGCTTCTGGTTCAGACCAATGTCCCAGCGTACAACGATGTCGTCGCAGGTCTGAGGGAAACCCGAATCCCAATATGGAATGCACGAATTAATATCGTTGTAATGTACATCTGTCATCAACAATAGGAAATTGTGCGTAATGATGCCCGGGGCCACTAACCTGTGATTCTTTCAGTTTTTTGTCATAATCGGCCTCCATTTTCACCAGCGGCCCGAAAATGTTCTGGTATTGATAGGCATCCTCGTACCTATATATATGATACAAATGAATACGGCAACCGACACCACATGACACCTTTCTCATATCCCAAACTCCCAACCTACCTCAAGAGCACGGGATGCGGCTCGTCGTCAACCCCCGGCTTCTCCAAGTCCTCGAGCGTGGCCTCCTGGTCGTCCTTCCACAGCTCCTCGAGCTTGTTGATTTGGTGCGCAGTGATCTGGCGAGCGCGCAGCTGCTCCTGCTCGGACGGCACCTTTACGAGCCAAGTGAGGAAACAGCGGTCATCGATCAACGGCATCCACTGCGAAGTGTCCCAGTTCATGTCCTTGGAGGAAGGCATGGCGGCGCATGGTTGTCTGATGGTGGGGTGGGGACGAGAATGGGAACGAACAATTTGTTTATTAAAAACGTGCGATTGGTAAAAGGGAATGCGAGGGATGAGTGCGCTGACACTGATCGTGCTATATCATGGCCGAGATAAAACATCAGGTTTACGCTAGATGTAGTACGTAAATTCCTCCAATTTGGGGGGGGTTTTTTTCTCCCGAATACACGATATTAATGTGATCGTGAATGGAATCGCCGATTCCATATTCGTTCGTCGAATTCGACTGAGAGAAATCATGACGGAAGCATGCTGGGAAATCTAATTTTCCCATTCAAACATGCTATCGGCAACTCCCCTCCCCTAGCACATTCGCCACCGATAACGCAATCCCGACTATTTTCTAATCCACCTCATCCCAATTCACTCAAAATATTCCTAGTTGCCGGTATCATTCATTTTTCACGTCTAACGCCGAGAATCTAACACGTGCACAAATTCCCCTGGTCAACGCTGTGATACGGATCAGCGGGTCGTGTGTTGCTTAATCGTCTCCCAACTCTACCACCCCGATCTTCCAACCACGAGGCATGTCGATCCGCTCCCACCTACGCCCCCAAACATTTTCTCCGAAGCATTTCATACAAACGCTGTCTGTATATATGACGGTAGACTTGAAGCCACGTACCTGCACAAAAGTACGACCACAGTATCACTCTTGGCAGGGATGAAACCCAAGAGGAAGACGTTTCTACAGCCGCAGTTGTAGCATTCGAGAGCGGTCTCGCCTAGCGGCGACTGGTGGTGCAGTACGACTTCTTTGTGCTTCGCCCTCACTAGGTGGTTAATGATATGGGAGCCAGAGGTGTTGCCGCGCGAGTTACAGAACCATTTGCTGCAGGTCACACACTTGACGACCGAGGCTGGTGAGTGGATACCGCAGTACCGGCAGGCATGAGGAGGAAGTTCTTTCTCAATGACGGCGCGTGGATCAACGAAGCCATCGAGGTCGTCGCCCTCCTCAAACTGCATTTGGCTGGAATAACCGTTGAAGGACTCGCCGTCTTGAGAAAGATCGTCGGCCTGCGAGTTCAAGGTAAGCGAGGAAAGGGAGA
This sequence comes from Jimgerdemannia flammicorona, assembly GCA_003990745.1. NCBI lineage: Eukaryota > Fungi > Mucoromycota > Endogonomycetes > Endogonales > Endogonaceae > Jimgerdemannia > Jimgerdemannia flammicorona. The sequence goes on along the minus strand of RBNI01002096.1, from coordinate 12,361 downwards.
GATCGGGATCGTTGAAATCATCGTTCTTGGGATCGTAGTCGTCGTCGTTGTAGTCGTATTGGGAGGATTGAGCATCAGCAGAGTCCAGGAACGAGAGATCGTCCTGCGAGGCCACATCGTCGAAATGGTCCATGTCGAGAGTGGTGTATGGTTCGAAGAGAAGTTCTTAGTTCTGCGGCTATTTAGGTGGACATCCATTTGTTTACTTTCAGAGGTGGTTGACGTCAGCGTCGACGTCATGCGGAAAGATCGTCTTTGTTTGTCTCCCTCGTTATGGCGGGAGCACGAGTGCACCGCTGTGCCACGACCAACATCGACCATGGCAGCAACCGGCTTACCCTTGCACGATACAATATCTTTATGGCCTCCTCTACAAGGGAAACAGGAATGAGTAATTTCATAGCATGTGCATAACCTATGGCAGGCCTATCCACTCAGCATACATAGAGGCTCCTGCCTCAAAATTCGCCGTGAAAAATCAATATGATAGAAAATAGTCTTTAGTATATATGTAATGCTTCGGAGCATATAAATTATTAGACCCCTTCGGAAACCCCTCCTCCTTCGTGGATATACATATACCCTTTAGCCCTTTTTCCGTGCCAGACGGCACGACGACAACTTATAAAAATGCCGAATATGCACCTAACTTTTAGAAGACCAATAGGGGTCATATACGTACAGCGTCTATGCACTGCATTGTCTTCAATCAACGCGACCTCGACCAAACCTACGGCGCGGTCTGGTGCGTCCCCCCCATCAACGTATTGGGAGGTTTCTTGCATGAGCCTGTCTTAGCTGCAGTATGCAAAGAAGGCGCGTTCTAGGAAACCGGAAAAAGCATGATACACCCCTCGAACACACCTCGCGACCTCCATACACAACGATGGGAGCCTGCTTTAAATAGCGCAACAGGCAATCATGAGACACCACGAGTTCCCGTCCGTCGACCACCACAAAGGCTGGTTATAGGCAAAGCGATCGTTGAGTTGTTCCCAAGAATGGAATTGAGTCTTGACTATCTTACCTTAGGCATGTCGCGAGACAAAAAAAAACTCCGCCGTTTTATACGGCTCTTATTTGGGAAACCCAAAATTCCTTCTCTTACATTTGCACACCCGTCGCAAGCGTGCAAACCCGCTCCCACCCTGGCCACATCGAACACACAAAGAGCAAACCGAAGACCGACCATGGATCCGACGCAGGTACAACCTTCTGAAGTCGCGACGGTGCAGACGACGGCGTACCCGACGCATATCTCGCTTGTCCCCACGGGGCAGGCCGTCATGCGGTCGATGGACGTCGCTTCGCCGTCCGACATCAAGACCTGCAGCGTTTGTGGCAAGGAGTTTCCGGCGCGCGATCAGCGCGGGTTCCGGAACCCCGGTTTTACCTACCATCAGAACAAGTGCGTTCAGCGCGAGGCTGAACGTAAGGCGGAGGAGGCACAGCATCTCAGGAGGAAGGAGGGAAACTATGTCCCAGACGAGATCAGGAGGAGAGAGATCCGCCCTCTCCCGACTTCCATTCTCCCCAGATTCTGCTACCAGTGCTATGAAACCCACGATAACACCTGCCCTCGCCAATATTCGCAATATTCGGGGCCGATCATGCGTGGTGGGTGGCAGTAAGTTGAAGTCACGACCATTGAACTTGTAGATGAAACCAGAAGGACAGCGGAAAATTATGCCAAATTATGTTTTGTTTTATATACATGGCACGTTGCATTTGTTTCACGGTTCCCTCCCCAAATATGATATTTTTAAAAAAAAAAAAAAAAAAAAAAAAAAAAAAAAAAAAAAAAAAAATAAAAAACCAAAAAAAAAAAAAAAAAAAAAAAACTATATGGTGGCCTGTTCCAATGACTCACGTCCGCGCCCATTCTGGCTGTATGGCCCAGCGACAGGAGTGAATATAGCACATAACATTGCATTCTAGCAACTAGCCACCCAAACTATACTACGTCACGCACGCAACTGGTGGCTTCAACAATATCCTGGTAGACAATCTCATACACGTTCTCTATTTACACAACGCCCCTGCATGCATCCATTCAAGCGACGACATTAGCATTAGCAATCTTGTCGGCGACACAAGCATGGTTATTGTTGACGCAGTAAGCCTGGTTGCAATCCTCGCACAGGTTGGCAGCGACATGTATAGGCGACATTGCAGTATTTCTGGTTGGCGTTGTTGCATGCAGCATTGTAGTCGACCATGCAAGGAGTGCAGGCATCGCAAGCGCCGAGTCCGTCATAGGCCTCCAAGCCATAGGGGTACCCATGTCCGTAGCCGCCCCATCGCTTGTCGTGAACGGGGGTCATGTCGCATCCGAGCCCGGTGCAACTGTAGTTGCAGGCTCCAAGACAGCTATAAGGGAATTGACTGCAGAGGAAACCGCAAGCACCGAGACTGTCGATAAAGAGTCCGTTAGCTGTGAAGGCACCGCAGGAGAAGCAGCAACCATGCGCGCGGAGTTTGCATACGTCATCGAGACAACACTCATTCAGGTCGCGAGTCTGGGCCTCGCTGGTGGGATCGCAGATGCTTAAACACATCGTCATTCTTCTTCTGCACTATAACCAAACTCGAACACTGAGCTGGCGAACATACCTTGCACCAGGCCTACTGAAAGAGTTGTGAAGCCTGGAGTGTGACGAATCCTTAAGCAGATAGTTTGCGACCTGGTAGGCGCCAAAGGGGGTGAATGGCAATAAATTCCCACAAACAATCTGAGGATGAGTGGAAATCAAGCCAAGATGGTGAAAGATGGCAGTGGGTAGTTCCGGCTCTGACTGACCTTATTAACTTTGGCATCTCGACTGACATGACGAGAATGGCTGGACCCACATCGCTATCACTGGCTACAAAGAGACCCTTATAGCAGCTGGTGCCGACCCGAATGTCATATTGAATAGTTGTTGAGTACTGGGTATTTCCTGTGGATGCCAAAGACAAGGACGGTTGGACTGCGCAGTTAAATGTCATTGCTGCCTCCACTTCATTGAGGTGAGGTGTCGCAGGATACGAACGCATGAACTTGAAGAATGTTGACATGAACGTGTAGACTCGAAGAATGTTGATGCGAATGCGTGGACTCAAAGAATGTTGACGTGAACACGTGGACTTGAAGAATGTTGATACGAATGTGTGGAGTGAAGGATGTTGACGCGAATGTGTGAACTCGATCTTGACGCGAATGCTCTGAACAAAACAAACTGCCAACAGTGGGTTTGGAAAAGGCAGTCCAGACCAGCACATTTTAAAGTTGGCTTTATTCTTTATTTCTAAAATATATATAATTATGTATATTACAAAACGGTTGACAATGACCCAGTCGGAATCTAGTCGGAAATGGCGGGTTTCACCCTTGCTTATGGGGCTCATCAGTTGGCTATAAAAGTATTGAAATATGTAGGTTACAACTCGATATATATGGTGGCGCAGCCTTCCTTGACTACGTCATCATGTAAATGTCACTAATGGCGACGCGTAAAAGCGCGTAAGAATTAGCAATAAACACTAAGCTTCTCTCTCCAAAGTCCACATTCCTCAACAGGTTATGAGCCCCAGTTAGCGGCTATACACACCTCTTACACATACGCTACACTACGCTATACAATGGCTACTAGTTTAAGTAGTGCTAGCAGTGCGCTGCCAAGTTCTGGTAACAGGAACACAAACACAGCCGGAACGGGTTTCACTTCCATGACGATGAACATTCCGGCAGTGGTGACAACGTCAATGGTAAAAAGGATGATTCCTGTCTTTGACAGTAAGGACTACGCCATATGGGCATATCATATGAAGAATCTCCTTGAAGAATACGGTTTGGAGGACTACTGGAAGCCACAGACACAAGTAACGACATACGACGCCGCGAAAGATCGCAAAGCGCTAAGGGAGATTACGTTCACCCTTTCGAATGCGCAAATGAAGCTTGTAATCAACACTATGATGGCGAATAAAGCCTGGGAGATTTTACGCAATTACCATTAACAGGCATTCGCGTCAAACAGATTCCACTTAAAGACGCAACTATTCAATCTTCGAATTAAGTCCAAGGAGAGCATCCGGGACTACGCCAATCAAGTCGACAAGCTGGCGAATCAACATCTACGCTGGCGGACACCATCAAGGATGAAGACAAGATCCTGGCTCTTATACGAGGCCTTCCCGAAGCGTACAACGTGGTTGTTGTTGCTATGAGAGAATCCGGCAGATTATCAGATTATAAGCACGTTGTCACAAGCCTTTTAAATGAGGAAACAAGGCTAGGCAGCAACAACGCCAACAAGGAATACGACGAGAAAGCATTCTACAGTGGAGCACGTAGACAAGGCAAAGGCAAGCCGAACAAAGGTCGAGGCCAGTAACGTGACAAATTCAATGGTAAATGCTTTTACTGTAATAAGCATGGACATCGTGAGCAGGACTGCAACTGCAAGAAGAAGGAAAAGAGTGGCCAACAGCAAGGACAACAGCAGGCAAACACGGTGGACGCCAACAACGAAAACAGCGATGGCAGAGGTCTATTCTTCGCAGAAGCGGCGACCTATCCATATACAGAAACTATTGAAATAGGAGGAAATTCGGAACCAACCACCAGTTCCACCAACGCCAGTTGCAGATGCAATTCCACCAGTTCGACATCTACAAATCCTGGTCAACAAAACACTTTTCAGACAGCGAAAAATGGTGACGTCAATGTCAGTGCCAGCACAAATGTAAGCTATACACCGAAGAGCGCTTATGCATTCAGTGAAGAGGTCTGGCTCATGGATTCGGGCGCAACACAGTATATGATGGCTCACTGGGAGTAGTTCTCTACATATGAGAAGTTCAAGCATCTCATACCTATCAAGCTAGGTAACAATAACGTCATTTACGCTCAAGGGAAAGGCAACGTAGGTATACATCTATATGGAAATGTTGATGAACCTTCAGGTACCTTCATGGATGTACTATATGTTCCAGATATAGGCAAGAACCTCTTCTTGATAGACCGGATGATGGCTTGTAGAGACAGAGGAGTAAATATATGCCCGAACGGTGTAATGATAATCAATCTGAAGAACAATAATGAGTTAATATATACATCGAAAAAGGGGAATCTATATGCAATCAATGGCACACTGAGTGGTGCTACATCCGCATATTCTGCAACTACGACAGGAGAGGATTTCTGGCATATAATGCATGAATGCTTAGGACATATCGGCAAAACAAGTCTCGAACGGATGGTAAGGAGCAAGTCCATGTACAGTTTACCAGACTATATGCTACCGGATTTCTTTTGCGATGGATGCATGGCAAACAAGGCTTCCCAGCAACCTTTTTAGGAATGAACGAAGCGAGCGGCCGGCATTCTCAATTTGATTCATATGGATATTTGTGGCCCCATGCGAACAGTATCACACTCCGGGAAGAAGTATTTTATTACATTCATTGATGATTATACATGCAAAGTCTACGTATATCTCATTGCGGGGAAAAACGAGGTATTCGACAAATTCCGGGAATTCAAGGCAGCCATGGAGAATGAGACAGGATGTAGAATATGAACCCTACACTCAGATAACGGCAAAGAATACGTCAACAAAGATTTCAGACACTTCTTGAAGAAGAACGGTATACAGCACTCTACGACAGCCCCTTATACACCTCAGCAAAATGGCGTGGCAGAACGATTCAATCGAACAGTAGTGGAAATGGCTAGAACAATGATGAATACAGCCGACTTACCGAAGTCCTTTTGGGCGGAAGCGGTGAATATAGCAGCATATATTCGAAATCATTATTTCTCTCGAGCTCTAAGCAAGGATCCCGGCAAGTAATCCAGGAACAACAGCAATCTTACCCCTGAGGAATTATGGAATGGATCCAAGCCTGACATTTCACACTTACGCATATTCAGAAGCAAGGCATATGTTCTGGACAAAGGTGGCAACCAAGGCAAGTTCAAACCTAAGGCAGATAAGCATATATTCCTTGGATACGATGGAGCGGGATACAGACTTTGGAACCCGCAGAAACAATGTATGATCATTTCACATGATGTACAGTTCAAAGAGACTAAGCAGGAAATTTACATGGAAATTCCTATCTCAAATCTGATGGTGAATTCGATGGTACAGCCAGCGACATCTACGCTAACTGCAAAGGCTAGCGGAACAACATCTACACCCGGAACAATACTGAAGACTATGCCAAAGACATCCTTGGGACCTACGTCAGTGAAAACGCAACCCATTCAAATGGAAATGAAGTTGCAAGAACCAAGGATAACGGAAATTACGGACAAGGATGATGAAGAGGATACCTTTCCGAAGGGTAAGAAGAAGCACAAATCTGGGATGGATAATGAAATCCAAGCGGATCTGGGAAATTACTGGAACCCACCCAAGTCATCTCATCGCAAACAACATCACGTGAACTACACCTGTGAATGCGCTTACATAGCAATGACCAGTGAGCCAGCACACTATGATGAAGCCATTCATTCAAACGATAAAAAGGAGTAGAGAAGGGCTATGGACGAGGAGTACAGTTCACTCATCGAAAACAACACTTGGGATCTAGTAAGCCTTCCAGCAGAGCGACAAGCTATAGGATCGAAGTGGGTCTACAAGATCAAGCATAAGGCTAACAGCAACATAGAATGGTATAAGGCTCGATTTGTAGCAAAGGGGTACTCACAAGGCTATGGCATAGACTATGACGAGATATTTTCCCTGGTATTTAAGTTGACTTCACTTAGAATACTTCTTGCGATCAGAGCCAAGTATGACTACAAAATACACCAAATGGACGTAAAGACAGCATTCTTGAATGGTGACGTAGACACGGAGTTATATGTACGACAACTACAAGGATACGAACTATATGACAATGACGGAAACGAGCTCATATGTAAATTATGCAAAGGGCTCTATGGAATCAAGCAAGCGGCAAGGTTGTAGAATAGAAAGATCGATGGATATCTCCTAGACAATGGATTGAAGCGTTGTGAAGCCGATCTATGTATATACACCCAATGTACATCCTCAGAAATGGTATACCTGGGAATTTGGGTTGACGATATTATTTTAGTCAGAACGGCAAGTGAAATCAATGACATAAAGGCTATACTACGCCAGGAATTCAAAATGACGGACTTAGGTGAAGCGTCCTATCTCCTTGGAATATCGATTATACGTAACAGGCGCGAGCACGCTATACACCTAACGCAAGCCACATATATTCGAAATATTCTCAAGCGATTCGGGATGAGTGAATGCAAACCAGTTGGGACACCTATGGAAACATTCGTGAAACTAAAGAAGTCTGACACTACGCCTGAGAGAAATGACATCCCCTATCGACAAGCCGTGGGATCCCTCATGTATCTTATGCAAGGGATGAGACCTGATATCTCTTTTGCAGTAAACAAAGCGGCGCAGTATTCTTCATACTACGACAATAGCCATTGGATGGCAATCAAGCGAATTTTCAGATACATCAAAGGAACCATGGACTATACGCTCAGTTTGGGCAGTGATAATGGGCAAAGCAGGAGTACTATATGCCTATTCGGTTCTTGTGACACCGATTGGGCTGGCAACTTAGATGACAGAAGGTCTATGACTGGATACATCTTTAAAGTAAACAATGGAGCCATTTCGTGGCAAACATGTAAGCAACCTTCAGTGGCAACATCCTCTATGCAAGCAGAATATCAAGCGTTGTCAACGGCAACAAAGGAGGCTATCTGGCTTCGAGAACTGTTAAAGGAGCTGGGATATGAGCAATGGCACTCTATGCTACTCCAGCAAGATAACCAATCAACGATTGCTTTGGTGAAGAACCCTATACATCACGCCAGAATGAAACACATTGACATACAGCATCATTTCATATGTGAATGCGTGGAAAACAGCACTATACACCTTGAATACACCCCAACAGAATATATGATGGCAGATTCATTGACTAAAGCCCTTCCAAAGGCAAAGTTTAACTTATGCGTGCAAGGAATGGGTATTATGGGACTCTACGCTGGTAATTAAGGACAATTCGGGATGAGATAGGATAATAGAATGACAGCAAGCTTCTTTAACATTGATCGCTACATTGCAGATTTCTACCAATATTGCTCATCTACAAATGTTCACATCTCTACTTTTCAACCTATTTTTCGAGCTTTAAGCAGGCAATTCGAATGTTTTTCGGTTTCTAGATAGCGGTCTGAACATTACAGCGAGATTTGCAGTGGTTATAGCTTAGTATTGCAGTTTGGGAATTTGCATATCTCGTTGAGCGGGAGTATTGAAATATGTAGGTTACAACTCGATATATATGGTGGCGCAGCCTTCCTTGACTACATCATCATGTAAACGTCACTAATGGCGACACATAAAAGCGCATAAGAATTAGCAATAAACACTAAGCTTCTCTCTCCAAAGTCCACATTCCTCAACAAAAAGCAACCAAGACCTACCATGGGTGCAAGTAAGCTCTCACTAGAGAACTCCATTGCAGAGCCACTGGCGGCCCAAAAATGTGAGTACTTCGGTCAAGTGTAAAATAGTGCTCAAAGTGAAGAAATAGTTTAACTACTTGAGAGATCCACCTGCCACCAGGAGTTCGAGGTATTTATCGGGTGTCTGATTTTTTGCGCTATCCCAACTGTGAACGTTCTAGACGAATTACAAAGCCACAGAACCACGCCACAATAGTATCAATCGAGAATGTGCATAAAACTATCTTATACAATTGCCTATGAGTGTGTAAAACTGAATTTCTTTGTTGTTTTAAGTGATCTAAATTCAATATAGTGATATAAAATATATACTACTATTATTAAATGACATTATACAGTCTTTGTTCTATAAAGTTGTAAGAAGACTATTATATAGTTACTACCTTAACAGGACCCATGCATAGTGAAAGGTCCATGTTCACGGTGTTGGATTGTCTGGTCCAAATGCAGCACTATGGAAGTCGACGCCCAAAATGGTCGACCGAGCAGGGTTTATGTCCTTCGTCTTCCAGGCCGTCACGGGATTCGTGTAATCACTAGCCAGAAGCGGCTGCAGGGGTATATACTCTTAGGGAAATTCGGCATACTCTTCTAAAAAAAAAAAAAACGTGGTTGGATCCTTTAGGAATAAGTATGAACGGTTGAGTGTAGGTGCCCGCGCCAGCTCTTGCTTGGGAATAATTGTTTGATGATTGGGAATTCTGTGGCTAATACGAAAAGGTTCAGGCGTATAGACGTAGCAAGATCCCGATTTGAGCTTTGATGTTATCGGTAGCCGATTTGGTTCACTGATATTCTAGAAGATGGACGCATCGAAACCTGTCAACCTGTCAATGTGACCATAGACCGAGAAACAAAAAAAAAAACGCGTTATCTAAGAATTCGGCATGGTGGCCTGTTCCAATGACTCACGTCCGTGCCCATTCTGGCAGTATGGCCCAGCGACAGGAGTACATATAGCACATAACTTTGCATTCTCTAGCAACTAGCCACCTGAACTATACTATGTCATGCACGCAACCGGCGGCTTGAACAATACCCTGGTAGACAATCTCATACACGTTCCCTATTTACACGACGCCCCCGCATGCATTAGCAACCTTATTGGCGACGCAAGCATGGTTATTGTTGACGCAGTAAAATCTTCGCACAGGTTGGCGGCGACATGCATAGGCGAAACTGCAGCATTTCTGGTTGGCGCTGTTGCATGTCGACCATACAAGGAGCGCAGGCACCGCAAGCGCCGAGTCCGTCATAGGCCCCTAGGCCATAGGGTATCCATATCCGTAGCCGTCCCATCGCTTGTCGTGAACGGGGGTCATGTCGCGCTTTTTGAGGTATCCGAGCTCGGCGCAACCGTAGTGGCAGGCTCCAAGACAGCCATAAAGGAATTGACCGCAGGGAAACCGCAAGCACCGAGACCGTCGATAGGGAGTCCGTTAGCTGCGAAGGCACTGCGGAGTTTGCACGCGTCATCGAGACAGCGTTCATTCAGGTCGCGAGTCCGGGCCTCGCTGGTGGGATGGCAGACGCTTAAACACATCGTCAATCTTCTTCTGCACTATAACCAAACTCGAACGCTGAGCTGGCGAACATACCTTCCACCGAAAGAGTCGTGAAGCCTGGAGTGTGATGAATCCATAGGGCGCCAAAGAGGGTGAATGGCAAATTTGCAGCTGGGCGGTCTCTACATTTCCATTATAATAAATTCCCACAAACAATCTGAGGATGAGTGGAGATCAAGCCACGATGGTGAAAGATGGCGGTGGGTAGCTCCGGCTCTTATTAACTTTGGCGTCCCGACCGACATGACGAGAATGACTGGACCCACATCGCTGACCCTTGTAGCAACTGGTGCCGACCCGAATGTCATATTGAACAGTTGTCGAGTACTGTGTATTTCTTGTGGATGTCAAAGATAAGGACGGTTGGACTGCGCAGTTATAATGACATTGCCTCCTCCACCTCATTGAGGTGAGGTGTCGGGACTCGAATGTTGCTGGCACATTTTATTACAAAATAGTTGGCAATGACCCAGTAGGAATCTAGTCGGAAACGGCGGGTTTCGCCCTTGCTCAAGGGGCTCATCAGTTGGCTATAAAAGCAACCAGACCTACTGTGGGTGCAAGTAAGCTCTCACTTGAGAGCTCCATTGTAGAGCCACTGGCGGCCAAAGAATGTGGATACTTCGGTCAAGTGTAAAATAGTGCTCGAAGTGAAGAGATAGTTAACTACTTATCTTAAAATAAAAAACAATCAGATGGAAATACTGAGCATCTTTGAGCCTTTTGGAATAGGGCAGTTGACACTGTCTCATTTATTATGGACGTGTCAGTGAAATAAAGTTTCTTGCATTTTTGCAACATAAGCTGAAATTAATGATATGTAGGCCAACAACAAAAATGGCAGAAAGCTCTCTAATTGTTCCCACAAAGACATACGACGGCATGTGGCGATCGAAACTCGCATGGCATATTGATATTGAGCAATTTCAGATTGTCGGTAGGCACGATATTCACTCGTCGGACGTGAAACAATTCAAACTACAAACTTGCGAATCCTCGAATGGGGATGAAGTGCCTAGGGACAATACCCAACACGGATATAATTAGGCTGTCAATGTTAAGCGTTTTCCGTCCCGATTGCTCGCAACTATTTTTTTTCCAATTGTATTAATTCGGATGTCAGAAACCAGCGCGGGTCGACGCCATTACACTTGGCAACCATAAAGAGACATGTTGCCTATAAGAGTTTCTCGCTGACATAAATGCATTGCCCGACGATGTGAGTGCCGAGGATTTGTTTGGCTTGACGTTACTCTGCATGCAATCACATGAAGTTCCGAAACTACCACGAATGCAATGAGCTCCGAAACCTATGCAGCATATTTTACATCCATTTTTTTTTTTTTTTTTTTTTTTTTTTTTTTTTTAGGGTATTTGCCATCAAACCCGCAAATATAGCCATCATCTTCCACATTTGCAAGTGACTGTGAGAATGCAAGCACGATATCAAAGTTGTTGGAAGTAAATAGAATTTACATCAGGGATCGTCTGCTGCGATCCGCAATCCATTCTTTCGCTCTCGTTGTCGTAGTCATTGATTTCGTCATCGTACGGATTAATAAATAGCCACGAGTGCCTTTACTACTCAATGTTTCTGCCAGTTCTGCACATCACGGCAGCATCCAGCGGCACGCGATATCACTTCCTTCGTACATTATCATTTATAAAAAGAATGGAAGTGGTTTCGGCAAATAATATATATATATATATATTATTGATAAGAGTACTACTGGATTTCCTTTTGTCTGTTGGATTCCTTTTGCATTTTTTGCGACCCTTTTTTCCATTGCCACTGGCAATGGCCAAGGTTTTCCCAATCCTCGGTATCTTTACCAATGATCATAGTGTGTTTGATTTATTCGTGAAGATTTGATGATCATGAGGGAAGTATCTACGATTGGGCTGCTCGGTTGATAAACAGGGACCGTTTACATGCGCGGGATCACTGAGACGCTCAGTCATTCATTTGACGTTGGACCAGACCGGACCATGCGGAGCATTAGTCGCAGGACACTTGAATACCTTGAAAGAGACGATTTTTGGGCAAGATTCGACAAGGCCTGCCCGAAAATTGTCTCCTTCAAGGTATTCACCTGCGAACCCGTCCTCTCGACCATGAGCGCTCACTAGACACGCCTCGCCAACTCCCCCTCCACCGCCGCAATGACTGCTACGGCAAAGCGTTCATAACTGCCGTCAAAAGTTGGCCAGACTTGACCCACTTGGACCTCGCCAACGTCTCAGGGATCGATGCGCTCCAGTACCGCGAAATTAT
>RBNI01002095.1:0-19747 GCA_003990745.1 Jimgerdemannia flammicorona | reverse complement strand
ATAGTTACCAAATTAGTCACTCATACTTAGTCAGAAATCGCGGACCAACTTGTATAAATACCCCCCAGTTTCCATCCGAAATAAAGGAGTTTTAGTTCAGTCCTTGATACAAGAATCAAGTCCCCCCACACACACACATTCCCCTGAGTCTTAGTAATGACATCTAAGTGACTCTAGTGTTTCTGACTAAACTCCAGAAGCCTAGCTAACTTCTGCCAGAACTGAGACTGGTATACAAATCACAAAGACTTAAGTAAACCCATTGAACCTGAATTCCAAGGCGAATTCAGTCTGTGCACAGCAAGGAACAAGACCCTTGAAATAGGGCACAAGAGAAAGACCTTTGAAAGATAAGGCACACAAGAAAGACCTTTGAAAGATAAGGCACTGCTGCTACAACTACTTAAAGTGAGTGCTTTCTCAACTGAAGGCTTCTTGGTATACATTGTGTACTAAGTCCCTAAGTAATAGTCCACTTCTCTAATTATCCAAAGGATAAGAGAGAGATAGAAGTGAGAGTTATTACAATGACTATCTCAATACTAATCTTGGCAAGATACCCAGAAGAAGACCTAAGAGAATTTCTTAATAGAATTAAAGAAATAGCAGCTCTAAAGAATCTTTCTGCCTAGAGAAAAGTTGCTTTCTTTAAAGTTCAACTCAGAGAACCAGCTAAGGGAATTTTCAATTGAGTAGCAGGTAATATATATTCAGACCTTAAAGCAGCCATCTATACAATATCATTCTGAGAAGAAGAATATAGCCATTATTTACTAACTTATTAAAAAATATACAGAAAATGAAACCCACTATAAGACCTAAGAATCTATTATAGGAATTAAGATAAATCTTAGAGAATCACTCAGAGTATTTTTTACTAGAATTTAAAAAAGAATATATATAGCTGAGTTCAATACTACTAACTAAGATATTATAGGTCTAATGATCTTTATAAATGAGATTCCTCTAAATATTATCCAGTATATCTGTACTCTGGATATTAGAAGGTCTAAAGAATAAGTAAATACAGCTTAAGGATTTTTTAATATTAGATAAGAAATCATCTAAAGTGATTACAATAAGAAAGATAATAAGAAAGACCTCTTAGTTAAAACCCTGCAAGGACTCCTTTAAATATATAGAAAACTAGAAGAAGAAAAACTAGTTAAGAAGTAGAAGAAAGAGAGAAATGAAATTCAGGACCTTAACTATAATAGTTTCACAGTCATATCTTAGTTTTAGTATCTTTTCTCTAGTCTTTCTTATTTTTTCTCAAATATTCTACTATGTTTCAGTATCTTCTAAATACCTAGAAATCTTCTCTTAGCACTAAGACATCACTAGAAAATTCTTGTCTTTTTTTAGTACTAAGTATCTTATCTTAGCTAGTTATAGAACATTGTAGAATTCTATTAGTCATCTTTGCTAAGAATCTATTTTTTAGCTTTTTTCTTCCTTTCTAAGATCCTTTCAGATCTCTCTTTCAGATCTTATATAAATATTCTTGTTCTCTGCTTAAATAAAGTTCAGAATATATATTTTCTCTCAGAATTTCTTCAAGAATACTTAAATCTATAAGTATCTCTTTGAGCTTCTTTAGGTCCACTAGAATTACCAGACTTAGCTACTTACTTATAAAGAAACTAGAACTATTACACTTGATAATAGTAGTGTCATTATACCTTATTTTATTAAAAAACCTCACATAAATTTGAAAACTAGTTACAACTAATCATATAAGGCCAAAATGAACTATAAAGAACCTGTCTATCATTCTGATCCCTCTGCTATAGAAGAAGCAGATAATACAGAACTATAAGTCAATATAGAGAAAATGGTTACCTCTATGGTCTATTAAATCTAACTACTTCAAGTATATATAACTAAAACAGCAGAAAGTAAGAACTATAGTTATATTATATTCTACTATTATACTAGTTAGTTTCAACTACTCAAGTCAGATATCTTTGATGGTCACTAAGAAAGACTGACTATAGATATATGGATCTTTCAGTTGGACTAATACTTTGAACTCACAAGATTGAAAGAATATATATAAGTCTAATTTGTCACTATACTCTTCTAAGGAAATACTGACTATTTGATAGTATAATTATATTATAACTATCTCTGCCTATTTGAATATAAGAATCTAAGATTGGAGATCTTTCAAGAAGACCTTTCATAAGTAGTTTAAGTTTACTAATATTACCAAACTAGCTAGAGATAAGCTAGTAAATATCAAGCAACTCAAGTTAGTATAAAGTTATAATATATAATTCCTATTAATTTTACTTGAACTACTAGCAATATCTGAAGATAAAAAGATAGACTACTATATCTAAGATCTGAAAAGGAATATATAAATCAAAGTTAAGCTAAAAGAGCTACAGACTCTCAATGAAGCTATAAGAATTACTAATAGGTTTAATGTTATTACCTTTGGCAACTACTTTGAACCAGAATACTACAAGAAGAACTATTTTGAGAACTATTATAAGAATTAATCAAGAATAGTTAACCTAGTATCAATAGATCTAGATACTATAAACAAAAAGAATACTAAGCTTATCTCTGAAGAAAAAGACTGTCTAAAGAAATCTAGAGTATGTTTCTTCTATTAGCAAACAGGATATATTGCAATCAAATCTAACTGAGATATACCCTATCTTCTTATAAATAAAGCATAATCCTTTTTCATGAAGCTGCTTCTTTTCATCCTTATTGGGAGGTCTGGGTTCTCTGGGATTTTATTAGTTCCTTTGGTCATTTCTTTGATTATTTCTTTAATTATTTCTTCTAGTGGGATTTCTTCTATCTTGGTTATCTTTCTTGTATTTTGGATTTTATAGAGTCTGTGCAGTAAGAATTTTTCAGACTCTTTCTTATACCTGGACAAAGTACTATAAGTAGTGGGAATATCCTTAGAGAAGATCTTATTTCTTAATCTTCTGAGTAAGTCAGTCTGATAGAGCTGCAAAGAGATGGTTGGCTCTGATATTATTAATGGCCAAATTATTATTCTGGTAGGTAAGTCCTATGGGTTTGAGGTAGGTATTTATCCTGATGATAAAGATTTCTAGGTCCTCCTCACTATTCTTGTGAAACTTCATCTGGGCCAGTTTGTTTCAAGTTTCTTATATATAGGCTGCATTTTGAAATTTAGTCAGTAGCAGGGCCTTAAGTCTAGGGCCTACTATATAGTTATTCTAACTTTGTCTGATATAGACAGCTATCTGTCTATTGACTTGAGAGCAGTCTTCTCAGATTACTAGGTATTCTTCTAAGATATATCAGAACTCAGCTATTATTCTAGTAAAGAATGTTGCTACTATTTCTACTTATACTACTGATATAGCAAATAGCTATTAGAGAGTGTTGTCTTGGTTGCTAGTGAGTATCCTAGTAGATATTTAGTTATCATTCCATTGGTTTGCTCAGTATTCTATATCAACTGCATTGATAAAGGTTTCAATATCACTGTTCTTCTACTGAAAGTAGGGATTCTCAAGATCTTGATTGGTTTGTTCTGTTCAGCAATTCATCCTACTATCTCTGCTAGTGTGACTAACTGGGTAGTCAGAGCTGTAATATTGATATCTACTATTGTGTTGACTATTGATGATGGGTCTGTAGGGATAAATTCTCCTAAAGATTATTCTGCCTGATGAGATTATAGTGCTATATAACTTAGAGTTACTTGATTTCTGGAGATTAGATCAAAAAGTCCTATAAGGATAAATAGACCAAATCTCTGTATAGGTTGCTGGTAGTGCTCCGAAC
The DNA here is from genome assembly GCA_003990745.1 of Jimgerdemannia flammicorona. Lineage (NCBI taxonomy): Eukaryota > Fungi > Mucoromycota > Endogonomycetes > Endogonales > Endogonaceae > Jimgerdemannia > Jimgerdemannia flammicorona. Next base: position 15,964 of record RBNI01002095.1, on the reverse strand, counting down.
GAGTCAATTCAAATCAAATCCGGATTCGATTTGTCACATGACGGTTTGATCCGAATCTCAAATCTGAAGCCATCCAAATCAACTTGGATTAATCCAAATCACCCCATCTGAATCGTCCCATCCAAATCACCCATCCGAACCACCCCAATCCGAATCACTCAATCTGAATCACTCAATTCGAATCACTCAATCCGAATCACTCAATCCGAATCACTCAATCTGAATCCTCTAATTCAAATCCTCCAATTCAAATCCTCCAATTCGAATCCTCCAATCCGAATCTGAATCTGAATCCTTCAACTGAATCCTCCAATCCAAATCCTCCACATGACTCATATGCTGGATGCGTCTACAACACAATACACACACAATACACACACATGCACATGCAAACATGCAAATACACATGTCAACAGATCAGTCTTCAACAGTTCACAGTACCAATGATGCTTCAAGTCAAACATCCCTGATAGCTCCACACCTTCCATGCAATCCTTGCTCTGAAATCTGGTAACATTGTGCTAAGATAGAAGATGATATTGTTTGTAATTATTGTAGGTAAAAAATTAAGACACACCTATTGACTCATTTGACACACACATGATATTGTTTCATCCACCCCCATAAACTGTACCAGCCAGAAGTTCAAAATACTTAGTGGTACGACCTCGAACATGAATCAATACATAAAAGACAAGCACTCTGACAAAATCAAAAAGAACACGGAGACAAATAAAATCGACCTCCAAGCTGTGGTGGGTATGTTTATCCGATTGCCCAACCATTTCTGTATCAACAATGCTGTTTAATCAAAAATATTTAGCCATACTCTTTGGCAGAATTTCGAAATTGGCTCATTTGCTGGATTGTATGCACAGACCAGCCATTCACAACCATCGAGAGTGATCAATTGCATAGCATCTTTGGCCTCCTCAAGCATGATTTATATTTGCTAAGTGCCGATACTATTTGCAAAGATGTCCTGGAGGCTTATAGGAAGGAGCATGACAACGACGCTTTAGTCAGTATCATTTGGATTACACAACCTTTGGAGAGCACTTACAACATCGTTTTTGGCGGAAAGAGACTAACAACATGGTGACCGATAAGCAACCTGAGGTGCGTACTGGGCAGGGTGGCCCAAGCACTTTCGACTGGCAGCAGGTGGGGCGGGGTCCAGGACTGGGGGGGGGTATGAGGGGGCTGCTGGCCGGTAGACGTGGAAGGGGTGGAGGAGGTGGCGGAGGCTTTGGATCTGGAAGGGCGAGCTTCGTGGAGATGGTGAAGGGGAGACAACAGGCGTCAGGGCTGGAGGGCTGGCTGAGGAAGGGCAGGGAGACCGGGAAGGAGAAGGTGCCGGTGCAGGGGGGAGCAGCCCTTGGAGGAGGGGGCGGTAGAGCTGGGGGAGTAGCGGCTGGGGGGAGTGTGACTGCTGATGGTGGTGGGACTGTCAATCTGGAAAAAAATCCAGATGTGACGGCTGATGGTGAGGCTGAGCAGCGGAGGCTTAGATGACAAGGGGACTTGGCTGATGGTATAACAGGTCTGGCAGTGGCCCCGTTGCTCAAGAAATCGATCTCGGCATTCGCGGTTACACTGTGCTTCCAGGGCCTAGCGGTGACAGCGAAAATGGTGTTGGGGCTCATCGCTAAGCAGGTGGTAGGGGCGGCATCTGTGAAGTTTTTGAAGGGCCTGGAGGGAGTGAAGGTTGGTTTTGAGGAGGCAGCTCTATTGGAGGAGGCATTGAAGGTTGGATTGGTGGTTGGAGAGGTATGTGTCCTGATGGCGCGCTGTCTGAAGTGGGATCCTAGGGTGGTCCAACTGCTGGTTAAAGGAGTACCGACGGTGACAGCAATGGAGACGAGAAAGAGGGTTGAGGACTTCATGACAGAATTTGGAGAGGTGGTAGATGTTGGATTTCGGGTCTGAGAAGGGACTATGCTCAGGACTGGGGACGTGGACATGCGGATTAGGCTGGCTGGGAAAGAAGCTACTGGGAAGGCAAGAGACTGGCCTTCGGCAATGGGCTGGGGAGTGATTTTGTATAAGGTGACGAGGGTGAAGAGAAGTGAGGAGGAGGAGGAGGATTTGTTGGAAGCACTCGAAGAGCTGGAGGGTGCTGTGGAGAAGTGGGTGAAGGCTTGGGTGGCCTTTGTGGAGGCAACGCATTTGGAGGTGGTGGATGGAAAGTGGATTCGAGTGAACAAGAAGCAGTGGGAAAGGGAGCAGGGGTGTAAGAGGCAGAAAGAGTTGCTGGCCAAGCTGGACAACAGGCCGCTGGGGAATGCGAGCAAGGGGAAGGGCGCTGGGGGTGCTGGTGCGAGTATCTGGGCTGGCAAGGGGGAGGGGAAGGACAAGAAGGTGGATGGCGAGGATGGGGAGAAGTCTGGCAAGGATCTATATGCTGATGGCACGCTGGAGGTCTGGGAGGAGGATTGGGAGAGTTCCCCTACCCCTACCCCCCTTATTAGGCATGGACCAGCTTCCCGAAACAGGGTGATAGAGGATGTACAGATGCAAGGGGCTCAGAGGGTGCAATTCGGGGTTCCGGAGGTGGTGTATGGTGGACAGGTAGTGGCTACTGGTGAGGAGGAACTGGTGGATGTCCCAGAGGTGTGGGATGAATCTGCGAGTGTCAGGGCTGACACCACTATGTTGGACAGTGGGCAGCCAGCGACTCCGGGGGGGAAGGAGGTGGGGAACTTGATTTGGATGCGGCAGATGATGAATGACCTGGTGGCAGAAGAGTTGGGAGAGGTGGACTTGCGGGTGATAAGTGATGAGCACTGGGCTGGAATACTGCAGGGGGATGGCGTGACGAAGGCATTGAAGGCAGAAATTCTTGTGGTGTACCTAGCAGAGGAAGGGTATGAGGTAGATAAGGAGAGGGAGGCAGAGATGGCAGTCATTGCGGGGGAGAGGGCTGAGTACTGCTGGAACGAGTGTCATAGACTGCAGCTCTGGCAGGAGGCATGCATCGAATATCGGGAGGAGTTCGAGGAGAAGGCCGATGATGAGATGAATGAACTGCTGGCTGGATTGGAGGCTCAGAGGAGGGAAGAGGAGGAGGTGGCTGCAGAACACAATCTGGACACGGCACAGGAGGAGATGAGCATGGAGCAGTAGAGATCGATTGACAATATAACATATATCAATATGAATAGTACAACCAACATTTTTTCTTTAAATGTGAATGGGCTACAGGGGGCTACTCGATGTAGAAACATTTTTTCTTGGATGAAGGGATTGGAGGCTGATCTCTTCCTACTGCAGGATGTTAGGTGTGAGGATGATTTAGATAAGATGGAGTGGACGAAGGAATGGGGAGGTGCCACGATTTGGAAGGGCAAAGTTGGAATTTTGGTTCGGAAAGGTAGAGGGGAGATACAGGATGTGAGATGCTGGGGGGAGAGACTAGTCTGGGGAGAGTGGATTCGCACTGGGTGGGAGCCAGTTACTGTCGGCTCCTGCTACTGTCCTGCGGTATGGGGTGAGCGGGTAGATTGGATGACAGGTTTACTGGAGAGCGGGAACTTTGTAGAGGCTGAGGTAGATATGCTTGGGGGTGACTTTAATATGATTCGGGACACACTATTGGATAGAACAGATGGAGGACGAGGTGCTGAGGGCAGGAGTGGAGGACTAGCAGCTTGAGAGGAGATCGAGAGGCTAAGTGCACTAGTAGATGCTGGGAAGGAGTGCTGGGGGAATAGGAGGGTTTATACACATTGGGCAGGGGGTCTGGGGACAAGAATCGACTGGATACTGACAGCCAGCTGCTGGGGCCTAGATGTTTGGAAGTCATTGGAGGTAGAATGGTATCTATGGTCGGACCACTGGGGGCTTTTGGGACAGGGGCGCTTTGGGGGAAGTGGGGATGGGCCTGGACATTGGCGCCTCAATTCCTCTTTGTTAGATGACAAGACCCGGTGGGATGGATGGGCTATGGTCATTCAGCAGAGGGTGGAGAATTAGCGGCAGGAAGGTGTCTCAGTTGGAGTTCGGTGGATGAGGTTAAAGGAGATGGCTAAGATTTATTGGAGTGAGGCTGGCAAGGAGGCTGGGAAGCAGAGGAGGCGTAGAGTGCGTTGGGCTTTTATTAGATTAACTAGGCTACTGGAGGAGTGGGCGAGGTTGAAATTGTTGGAGGGAGAAGATGATTGGAGGTTAATGAGGGCGAAAATGGAGGTCAGGGAGCTACAACAGGTGCTGTGGGAAGAGGAAGAAGCGAGGGTACAGGGTCTGGCAGCACGTCTCCGCTGGCAGGACTTGGAGGAAGGGGAGAGGCCTTCCAGGTTTCTTACAAGGGCTCTTAGGGCGAGACAGGTACAGCGACGGTGGGAAGGGGTGCTGGATTCCGAGGGTGTACTGGTGCATGGAGTACAGGACATCCTAGGATCGCTGAAGGAGAGATGGAGTGGATTGTGGAGTGAGGAGGAGGGTGGGGTGGATGCCATGACTATTGGCCAAGCATTGGAGGATTGGCACCCACCACAAGTCGAGGGGCTAGATGACCTGGTGATGCCGGTACAGGAAGATGAGATCCACCAGGTTCTTGCCGCAACAACGCCGGGCATGGCACCTGGAGAGGATGGTCTGCCCTGGGACTTTTGGAAGCGAATGGTTGGAGTCCCAGGGGTGATGGGAGAGATGACGGCATTGTGCGACTCCATTATACAGACTGGGAGGTGGGTGGGGGAGCAAGACCTTGGGCTGGTGACACTACTATATAAAAACAAAGGAAGGCGGGAGGATTGGAGGAACTGGCAGCAGATAATGTTGCTTGATATGGACAGGAAGTTAGTGACCAAAGTGGTGGTGGTGAGATTACAGAAGGTGGCCCAGCAAGTGGTGGGCGAGGAACAGAGGGGATTTGTGGGCGGTCGGCTCATCAGGGATGGCACTGCCTGGGTACATGGCATTATTGAAGGGGCGAGAGCCTGTGGGCTGGATGGGTGGCTTGTCTTCTTGGACCAGGAGAAGGCCTATGACCGGGTGCACAGAGTCTGGCTGGCGAAAGTTTTGGATAGGATGGGGGTTCCATCCCAATTCTGGTCAGCGATGGTCAACCTACTGGAAAGGAGTAGGGCTGCGCTCATGTGCAATGGTCATCGAGGGGTAGCATTCCCCTTGGGCAGGGGGGTACCCCAGGGGGACCCACTGTCCCCCATTTTGTATGCACTTTCTCTGGAACCTCTTATGGATAGAATTAGGCGGAAGATAGAAGGACTCTCTGTTTTTGGCATTGGATGGAAAGTTGGGGCCTTTGCAGATGACATGGTAGTAGGTTTGGGTTCGATTGCTAACATTGAAGAATTAAAGAGGACTGTGGAGTGGTATGAAGAGCACTCAGGAGCGAAGTTGAATTGGCATAAGTGTGAAACGATGGTGCTCGGTAATGGTCTGGTGGGAGGGGAGGTTATAGGAACAATCGTCCCCACTGAGGAAGCAGTGCGGTACTTGGGCATCTATCTGTCTGTCTATGGGTCAGTACTGCCCAGGTTATGGTGGGAGCAGAGGATTGGAATCTGGGAGGAGGCCCTGCGGAGTTGGGGGGGTAGACATTTTTCTCTGGCAGGACGGGTCTCGATTTTGAATGTCTACTGGCTGCCGAAGATGTGGTACCTGGCATATCATCTGGACTTCCCAGCTTGGGTGGTGAAGAGATTGGTGAAGTCAGCAAAGGGATGGATTTGGGCTGGAAGGCGGAGTCAGATTGATTGGGAGACCTTGTCCCTACCAGTGGTGAGAGGCGGTCTGGGGCTGGTTGACTTCCCAAAATGATTACGCTGCTTGCGGGCATGGTGGCTTAAGAGGGCAGTAGAATTGGGAGGAGGTGGCTGGGTTCCCCTGCTTCAGAAAATCTGGGAGAGGTGGACATCACCTAGGGGTGCAACTGGGGATCTCCTTGCATTAGTTGGACTTCAGGATACTAAGCATCTGCGATATAGGGGATTTTGGTGGGGGATAGCAGAGGGGGCGCACCGCATTGGAATTCATTGGCAGGGGAATGTAGGAGAGGAGGATTGGGGCCTGGCGATGTGGAGATGGGATCATGTACTGCTGGGTGGTGTCCCCTTAATTGAGTTCGACATTGGTGATGGCATTGAATGCCAAAGGGGACCAGGCCAGGATCTGTGGCCTAGCAGTTGGCAAGGAGTCGGAATCGGCGAAGAGTGGAACTGGCATGGTGTCTGGACTTGGAGTGCCATGGTGAGAAAGTGGATGCCACCTAAGTATTGGGTGGTCTGGTGGCGTATGCTGCGGAGGAATGTGATGCTCAACTTTCACTCAGGACACCTCATCATAGGGGGGTGCTTTGACTGTGAAGAGTGCCATAATGTAGGGCAGGAGGGGGGTTGGGTACAGACGCCTGAACATTGGCTAGGAGAGTGTGAGGTGTTGGGGGAATTTTGGTGCACGATTGGGGAATGTTTGGGGGTACAGCGTAGGGGAGATGAGGTGTGAGGGAGGTGGGAGGACTTGAGGGAACGATTGGTAGGGGGGATAGGTAAGGAGTGGGTTACTTTGGGCTGGGCATTGGCTATTTGGGTAGGACTGGCCAGTCACTGGCTATTTGTCTTTGAGGGGGGGAGCAGACAGGGCTTGGGGGACTGGTTGGTGCGGTGGTGCTGGCTGATGGAAGACACCTTAATGGGTTGGTGGCTTGGTTGGAGGTTGCAAGGTGGTCGGAGACGCCGCTTAGTGGAGAAAATTTGTGGACAGAGTGGGGGGAGAGTTGGTATGGTGGATGATAGGGTGATCTTCATTCGGGAGGAGGTGGGGAGGAGCCCCCCTATGGGGATTGGGTAGTGGGTGATGATGTTGTATACTTATTCATAGACTGGTAATAAAGGCGGAGTCCAAGTGACTATAAAAAAAAAAAAAAAAAAAAAAAAAATGATGATGAACTATTCCTGAACCGAACTACAGAACCACCTATACCTGTCATTATTAATGACCAGGAAGAATACGAAGTTGAACAAATCCTCAACAAACATGGCCACAAGAACCACCCCAAGTATCTCATTAAATGGAAAGGTTATCCGATCCATGATGCAACGTGGGAACCTAAGACCAATCTCCAGAATGCTACTGACTTAGTTCAGGAATACGATTCCTTGAATAACTGAAATCTGAATACTCCAACACCTATCAGTATACAACATACATATACTACTCTCTCGAACACCATAATTATCATGAATTTAATCAAGAACTCAGCAAGACAGAACAATTAGAAGGCCCCAATGAGGACATCAAAAGCTAAGAAGGGGAGAGTTGTAAGTGCACAACCTCCAAGCCACAGAAATTACACGCAACCTCTGAACAAATCTGGAAATCACCTGCAAGATCACAAAGCTGAGTCAAACAGAAGTCACAGCGCACAAAGCTGAGTCAATACCAAGTCACAGAACACAAGATTCACACAAATGGGATCTTACCAATCCAGAACAAATGCATATATACCCAGCCCTGAGACGCATTGAAACAGAGAACCAAAACAAACAATAACCACAACTCCCAAATACACAAATATGACTACCGAGATCTATAACCGCATCCATGCTGACATTTGGAATGCCATTGTCAACCGAGCTACACCCCCTCTGCCCCTCATGAATATCTACAGCCAAGCACCTCTCTACTTCGTGGAAGCCTGATGGAATGCCCTGAACATGCTTAATGAGGCCCACCGGATTGGACAAATCTCAAGCTACTACCAGATCAGCCGCCTCCTGGAAGACATGGTTGAACACCACCATGATACAGACTTTACCCAGATGTCTCAACATCAGAAACTCATCGCCTGCAAACACCAAGAACTCTTCTACGAATACAGCACCTTTATTCCCTGCCTCTAAGTTACTATCAGCGAAATGGTTGCTACCCTATCCTATGGCCAAATTGACGACATGATACAAGAACTCAACCACAAGTATCTTGAGTATGTTGAAACCACAGACAGAACCTTCCCGCACCCCGACGATCACATCCTGCAAATGCCCCAAGTTGGATACACTATGAAGGACATCTACGATATAATCAACTTCGACAAAGACGAAGCAGAAGACAATGATCCCTCTGACGCTGACATGACCTCAAGCCAAGGATCTCTTCCAACTCTGATCACACCACCAACTCTGCTGATGAACTTACAACAGTTCATAGAAACATACGAGACTTATTGGGACAATGACCACTGGCACGAATACCAACCTGCATTCACCCCCGATTACTTCAACTACAATGAAGAGACCGGAGAACACAACCTGTACCTCCAGACAACCCTCGAGATGGAACCAACCACTCCACCACCTGAGTACGAACAACACGAACCACAGCCGCCAGCATACTACAACCCCGCGACTCATAGTGCTATAACCTACAGAAGGTATGCAGACAGCGAATCCGATGAAAACGAAGATGATGCACCACTTCTTCGCCCCCCAACACCTTATCCAGCATATAAGACAGATGATGCTATCCTATAGGATGGAGATGAAGTTCCAATGTATTACTACCTCAGTGAACAAGGAGAAGTAATCTGCGAACCACTTTTCCTAGATAACTACTTCATCAGAGATGATGCAATCAATGGTGATGTCATCGAAGACTATCCAGACAGTGCCTAAACCATAAATAGCCTAGCAGTCATAGTATAGTTAGATTAGCCTTGTATGATGTGACTGTGAACTGACTCAGCAGTCAGATGATCTCTTGACATATCAGATCACACTTGTACTATATGACTGCATTCTGACTCAGCAAAGCACTTAGTGCTACACCCATATTTAGCATAGTCCAGATAGCCCCTCACTAGTATAAATACCCCCTCCCCCAGACCTCAGAATCTCAGACTCGAACACACAAGAACATTCCTGAACACTTCCCCAATATTCCCCACACAACTACTCCTAGTATAGCAATATCATGAATAGAGAATAAATCTATTTAATAACCCACAAAACACTCTTAAGTAAATCTGCTCCCTGTTAGGTCCCACTCCTAACTCCATCCCGAAATTTCCTAATTGGGTACTGTCTGCAGCAATACACCAATTCAACTAAGCTGGCCTTAGTTTCTTGAACTTTCTGAAATACGGAAAATCCTGAATATCCAGAACTAGTCCATTGAAAGGACTTTGGTTGAGATGTCAACCCGATCTTGAAATCAATAAGCGTAGAGGACGTACTCCATACAAAATTGATCTTGACCATAAGAAACGGTCTTCCAGAATATCTAGAACTTCCAGAAAACCCTTCCAGAACTATGTAACGGTTACTCTAAAAAGCAACCCTCTTATATAGCATCTACTAGAGCACTCAGCCTCTCAACCTCCTCCTATGTCTCCAAGCCTCCACTTCTATCCACAGTCCCCTGCCCTCTATCAGTCCTATCTACTAGTACATCTCAGACCATATTAAAGTCCCCACCAAGCACATCCACTCCAGCCTCCACTAGTGGCCCTTCCTTCAGGAGCCTCTTCACCCACTCAACATGCTCACTCCATGCTACAGAATAGTAGCAGGATTCCACTATAACCAGTTCTTGACCAGTTCAAATCCACTCACCCTAAACCAATCTGTCTCCCCAGTTCTGTATATCATATATCCCCCCTCTATCCTTTCTGACCAGAATCCCAACCTTGCCCTTCTAAATTGCCTCACCTTCTCATTCTTTCATCTAATCTAGTTTATTCAAATTATTCTCACACCTGATATCCTGCAAAAGAAAGAGATCAGCCTCCAATCTCTTCAACTAAGTAAAAATGTTCTGTCAATTAAAAGAACTCCATAGCCAATTCACATTCAAAGAAAAAATGTTAGTTGTACTATTCATAAGGAATAATATATAAAAGTAAGCAAATCCTCTACAGCTCTATGTATATCTTATCCTGAGCTAGGTCCAGATCAAGTTCTGTAGCTTTCTTCTCCTCCTCAGTCCTCTTAGCCTCCAATCCTACCAGAAGTTTCTTGAGCTCCCTATCTTCTTTCTCTTCAAATTCTTCATGATATTCCAGGCAGACCTCTTGTCAGAGTTACAACCCATGCCTCTCTGCCCAACAGTAAGCAGTCCTCTTGCCAGCAATAACTACCAGCCTAGCCTCCCACTCCTTATTAACTTCATAACCTTCCTTCTCCAGGAAAACTGCAAGAATCTCTACCTTTAGTATCTCCACTACTCCCTTGCCCTACAGGATATGCACCAAATGCTCATCACTCATTACTCATAGGTCTACCTCCCCCAACTCCTCTGCTGTAAAGTTATTTATCATTTTACACATCCATAATAAATTTCCCACCTCCTTCCCCCCTAGAGTCGCTGGCCACCCTCTATCCAGTATTGAGATATCAGCCCCTATGCTCACAGCCTCATCCCATACCTCCTTCTGAATATCTACCAGTTCATCCTTATCCATCACTACTATCTGCCCCCCCTTTACCATCTCAGGAACTCCAAAGTGTACTCTCTGGGCTCTCTGCATGGGTACATCTTCTACCACCCTGCCCCTTGAAGCTGGACCTCATCTAATAAGTGGCATAGGGAACAGAGATGGCTCTCAGACCTCAAAGGTACCATCTATATAAGGATTACTACCCTTCACCTCCTCTTCTCCTCCCAGTTCCTTCCCTACAATCTCTTCCTCCTCACCAGTCCAGATACTCTCCTTGGCTTCCCTCATGATTTCTATATCACCAGTATCCTTCTTTGCCCTATTTCTAAGTTTTGCTAATAGCTCTCTCTGCTACTTGCACCCTTGGGCTCTCTTCCACCACCTCTTATCTACCTGAATCCTCTTTTCATCTACTATTTCCAAATATATTGACTCAACATATACCTTCCAAGCCTTCACCCTCTGCTCTACAGCACTGCTCAACTTCTCCAGTATCTCTAGCAGATCCTCTTCCTCCACTCTCTTTTACCCTTGTCACCTTATACAAGAAAGCCCTTCAGACTATCACCAAGAGCCAGTCTCTAGCCTTCCCAGTTACCTCCTTCCCTGCCAACCAAATTCTAACATTGATATTTTCAGTCCAGAATGAGGTCCCCTCCCAGACCTGGAACCCCACATTGACTACCTCACCATACTCAGCCATGACTTCTTCTACTCTCCTCTTTGTCTCTATAGTAGTCACTGTAGGCACCCCCTTTATCAGCAATTACACTACTCTGGGGTCCCACCTCAAGCAGTATATCATTAGTACACACATCTCCTCAACTGTCAACTCTGTCTTCAGTGCCTCTTTCAGTGGTCTAGTCTCCTTAAAGCCAACCTTCACTCCTTCCAATCTCTTCAGGAACTTTATAAAAGCTGCTCCAACCACCTGCTGAGCAATCAGCCCCAGGACCATTTTCATCATCACTACTAAGCCCCATAAGTATAAGGTAACAGTGAACTCTGAGATTGACTTCTTGAGTAATGGTGCCACCACCCATCCCATTACACTATCTGCCAAATTGCTAGGTCTTGTGCCTTTCCTACTACTTGGTCTACCATCAGCAGTCCATCTAGATTTTTTTCCTGATTACCCATCATACTCCTATCAGCAGTCACCCCCTCAGCCCCTACACTACTAGCCCTACTACTCTGGCCCCCCAGAGAGACTCCTCCTTGGGGCCACTGCTCTGCAGTCTTCACTGCCTCCTTGCCCCTTCTAAGTTAGCCCTCCAGCCCAGCTCCCTGCTGACTCTCCTTCACCTTGTCTACAAAGCTCACCCTCCCAGTACCCTGCCCTCTAGCACCACCCCCTCCCCTATCACATTCTCCTGCCAGCAGACTCCTCATGCTTCCCCCCAAGCCAGGGCCCCTCCCCACATACTACTAGTTAAATGCACCCAGACCACTCTACTCAGTACACACCTCAGAATACTCAATAGTTGCTATAATACTAGTAGCTTGTCTTCAGAAACTATATTGAAAGTATTGTCAAAAGGTTGTATAACCTGAATGTTACCAGAGAAAAGAGCCATGTGAGCTTACTTTCCACTCCAGTCCACTTTTCAATACAAAGAAGAGTCCAAAAAGTTTAAGAGTATTTGCTGCCTAAGTTCAAGGAAGAACTTTGCTGCCATTTGAGTAATCCACTACTTAAGGAATAAGCTGCCATTTTTAAGAGAAGTCTGCTATTTCCAGAGAGCCTGCTATTCTTGCCATAAGCCAGTCTTCTGATGCAACTTCACAGTAGAGCCATATGACATAACTCTGCACAAATGAAGCTAGTCCTTGATATAACTTGCCAAGGATTTGAGTTATTCGATATTCTCAGAAGATGTAAGAGGGTTGCTTTTTAGGGTAACCATTACGTAGTTCTGGAAGGGTTTTCTGGAAGTTCTAGATATTCTGGAAGACTGTTTTCTTATGGTCAAGATCAATTTCATATGGAGTACATCCTCTATGCTTATTGATTTCAAGATCGGGTTGAAGTCTCAACCAAAGTCCTTTTTCGGACTAATTCTGGATATTCAGGATTTTTCGTATTTCAGAAAGTTCAAGAAACTAAGGCCAGCTTAGTTGATTTGGCATATCGCTGCAGACAATACCCAATTAGGAAATTTCGTGATGGGGTTAGGAGTGAGACCTAACGGGGAGTGGATTTACTTAAGAGTAGTTTGTGGGTTATTAAATAGGTTTATTTGCTATTCATGATATTGCTATGCTAGGAGTAGTTGTGTGAAGGGATATTGTGGGGAAGTGTCCAGAAGTTGTGTTCAGATTGTTCAGGTCTGAGATTCTGAGGTCTGGGGGAGGGGGTATTTATACTAGTGAGGGGCTATCTGGACTATGCTAAATATGGATGTAGCACTAAGTACCTTGCTGAGTCGGAATGTAGTCACGTAGTACAAGAGTGATCTGACATGTTAAGAGATCGTCTGACTGCTGAGTCAGTTCACAGTCATGTCGTACAAGGCTAATCTAACTATACTATGACTGCTAGGCTATTTATGGTTTAGGCACTGTCTGGATAGTCTTCAATGACATCACCATCGATAGCTTCATCTCTGATGAAGTAGTCATCTAGGAAAAGTGGTTCGCGGATTACTTCTCCTTGTTCACTGAGATAATAATACATTGGAACTTCATCTCTGTTCCATAGGATAGCATCATCTGTCTCGTATGCTGGATAAGGTGTTGGGGGGCGAAGAAGTGGTGCATTGTCTTCGTTTTCATCGGATTCGCTGTCTGCGTACCTTCTGTAGGTTATAGCACTATGAGTTGCAGGGTTGTAGTATGCTGGCAGTTGTGGTTCATGTCACTCGTACTCAGGTGGTGGAGTGGTTGGTTCGATCTCGAGGGTTGTCTGAAGGTACAGGTTGTGTTCTCCGGTCTCTTCATTGTAGTTGAAGTAATTGGGGGTGAATGCAGGTTGGTATTCGTGCCAGTGGTCATTGTCCCAATAAGTCTCGAATGCTGTTATGAACTGTTGTAAGTCCATCGGCAGAGTTGGCGGTGTGATCAGAGTTGGAAGAGATCCTTGGCTCGAGGTCATGTTGGCGTCGGAAGGATCATTGTCTTCTGCTTCATCTTTGTTGAAGTTGATTATATTGTAGATATCCTTCATGGCATACCCAACTTGGGGCATTTGCAGGATGTGGTCATCGGGGTGTGGGAAGGTTCTGTCTGTGGTTTCAACGTACTCAAGATACTTGTGGTTGAGTTCTTGTATCATGTCATCGATTTGGCCATAGGACAGGGTAGCAACCATTTCGCTGGTAGTGACTTGGAGGTAGGGAATAAAGGTGCTGTACTCGTAGAAGAGCTCTTGGTGTTTGCGGGCAATGAGTTTCTGGTGTTGAGACATCTGGGTAATGTCCGTATCATGGTGGTGTTCAACCATGTCTTCCAGGAGGCAGCCGATCTGGTAGTAGCTTGAGATTTGTCCAATCCGGTGGGCCTTGTTAAGCATGTTCAGGGCATTCCATTGGGCTTCCATGAAGTAGAGAGGTGCTTGGCTGTAGATATTCATGAGGGGCAGAGGGGGTGTGGCTCGGTTGACAATGGCATTCCAAATGTCAGCACGGATGCAGTTGTAGATCTCGGTGGTCATGTTTGTGTGTTTGGAAGTTGTGGTTGTTATTTGTTTTGGTTCTCTGTTTTGACGCATCTCGGGGCTGGGTATATATGTATTTGTTCTGGATTGGTAAGATTCCATTTGTGTGAATCTTGTGTTCCGTGACTTGGTATTGACTCAGCTTTGTGCGCTGTGACTTCTGTTTGACTCAGCTTCGTGATCTTGCAGGTGATTTCCAGATTTGTTCAGAGATCGCATGTGATTTCCATGGCTTGGAGGTTGTGCACTTACAACTCTCCCCTTCTTAGCTTTCGACGTCCTCGTCGGGACCTTCTAATTTTGTTCTGTCTTGCTGAGTTCTTGATTAGATTCATGATAATTAGAGTGTTCGAGGGAGTAGTATATGTTGTGTACTGATAGGTGTTGGAGTATTCGGATTTCAGTTGTTCAAGGAATCGTATTCCTGAACTAAGTCAGTAGCATTCTGGAGATTGGTCTTGGGTTCCCATATTGCATCATGGATCGGATAACCTTTCCATTTAATGAGATACTCGGGGTGGTTCTTGTGGCCACGTTTGTTGAGGATTTATTCGACTTTGTATTCTTCCTGGTCATTAATAATGACAGGTGCAGGTGGTTCTGTAGTTCGGTTCGGGAATAGTTCATCATCATTGTCATTGTATCGCTTGAGACATTGGACATTGAAGACTGGGTGAATCTTGATAGTGTCTGGTAGCGCCAATTTGTAGGAGGTCAGAGAGACTTGTGAAATGACTTCGAATGGTCCGATGAACTTGCTGTTCAGCTTTGTAGATGGTCTGTGCTTGAGGTTGTCAACTCGGTATCCTCGGATGTCTAGTAGAACTTTTTCTCCAATATCGAAGGTTTCTTCTCGGCAATGTTAGTTAACATACTGTGACTGTTGTTCTTGAGCTCGTGATAAGTTCTCAATTGCGATCTGGCTTAGATTATGCATTCGGAGTAAGAATTCTTCAACAGCTTCAACTGTAGAGGGTTCTTCAGTAGTTCGGATGAGTGTCAGAGGAGTGTTTGGGTTTTGTCCAGTGTTGGCAAAGAATGGGGTCATTCTAAGAGAGGCTTGCTTGCTATTGTTATAGGCAAACTTGACTGCGGTGAGGTATTCATATCAATCATCTTGTCTGTAGGAAACATAGTTTCTTAGCATTTGTTCTAGAGTTCGGTTCATTCTTTCAGTTTGGCCATCAGTTTCAGGGTGAAAGGCTATAGATAGTACAAGTTTTGTTCCAAGGTGTGTATGGAGGGCTTTCCAAAAATGGCTGGTGAATTTCGGATCTTGGTCACTAACAATGATCTTAGGGAGACCATGATAGCGGAATATATTGTCAAACAAGAGTGTAGCTATGTCTGGTGCTGTTGCAGTGGTGGTGGTTGGTACAAAGTAAGCTTGTTTGCTGAGATAGTCCACAAAGACAACAATTGCGTCTTTCCCATTCTTGGTTTGAGGTAGTTGTACAATGAAGTCCATGGAGACTTATTCCCAATTAGCGGATGGTACTGGGATAGGGTGGAGTAGACCAGGTTTTGCTAGTATTGAGGACTTGTTTCATTGGCAGGCATCACAGGAAGTGATGTAGGTCTTGAGTTGATCTGCCATTCGGGGCCAATAGAAGTTTCGGGAGATAACTTCATAGCATTTATCAAATCCTAAATGTCCAGCTGTAGGGGCATCATGACATTCGAATAGGATAGTCCTTCGGAGGTCTCGGTTGTTAGGAATATACAGTCTGTCCTTGTAGTAGATAGCATTGTCCTTGAGTTGGTATTGATTGTACCGAGTATGCTTGTCAGCATCGTCACTGTTCAGGATTTCTTGGAGTGCTTGAGCTTCCTTATCGTCAGCACATGCTGTGATAATTTGTTCCATGATGGAGTTTGTAACCAGGGTGAGAGTTTGGATGACTTCTTCA
>RBNI01002094.1:0-19750 GCA_003990745.1 Jimgerdemannia flammicorona | reverse complement strand
TTCGGATGAGGACAATAATTTCACCTGTGTAATCTTCGTCAATGACTCCTCCTTCTACTGAGAGTCCTTTCAATGCTAGGCTGCTGCGACAGCATATTCTTCCAACATGTCCTTCAGGGATTTGGATGCTGATTCCTGTGTAGACATGTTTGACTTCTCAGTTGGAGACTGTAGCTTCTTTGGCTGCATACAGGTCATATCCAGCTGCTTTTTGACTTTCTTTCATTGGGGCCTTAGCAGTTTGTCTTAACTTGACAAAGTCTAGTGTTCTGGTGGTCAGATTGTTGAGGTGGTGCAGAGTGGTAACAGTTGCTCGTGTTGCTGTTTGGGGTTTTTGGTTAGGGCAGGCACTGGCCATGTGTCCTGTCTTTCGGCAATAGAAGCATGCTCCGCTTCTTCTAAGTTCGTTCCTTTCGCCTTCAGTGAGTTTCTTGAAGGTACTTGGCTGGGTGGGTTCATGATTTCTGGGTGTCCACAAAGTGGATGTTGAGGGAGCTCAGGATGCTTCATACTTGGGTTCTTCTTTCTTGGTCCAAGTTTTTTCCTTGTTGTTGAATTGTCTTCGGGGCAGAATGGGTCCAGCTGTTAGGATCCACTTGACCATAGTCTTGATTCTTGCCAGATACCATTGTTGGTGGTCACAACCAACTGGGCATCCTTGTTCTCGGATTTTTCTAGTAAACCATTCAGACAGGGCATCGAATAAATGATCTGCTCTTGTACCATTTTGTGCTTCATCGTTGGCAATATATCCTAGGCCAACAGTGTTCAGGAGTGACTCGAGTTTTGTACAGAAGGTTTCGAATTCCTCCTTGCCATGTACATCGAATTTGAGGTTGCAGAGTTTTACTCGGGATTCAGCGATCATGGTTTCACTGCGATATTGAGCAATCATGAGTTGTTTAAGTCCAGGGGCTGCAGGATGGTCTCCATATCCTGGGGTATTATTTGCTGCATTCTGAGCAACTACTGCAGGTCGGGTGTCCCATGTGAGGGGTTTTTCGGAAAGGGTTCGCCACCATTCTTCGGCAGGTCCTCGGAAGAATGTAACAACTCGGCGGACATAGGCTGTAGTGGTAGCAAAGAGTTGTTCCAAAGTGTGGTCTTGATTGTTTGTCAGAACGCGGTCAGCGACTTGTTCATTGGTCCATTGATTGGCTTCGAAGTTGGTGTCAACTACACTAATGAAGCTTTGGACTTCTTGTGCAGTACCATTGAAGGTAGGTAGACTCAGATTTTTTGTAGGTCAGGTCTGTTCAGCTAAGGCAGTAATGGTTGCTGCCATTATGGCTACCTGGGCTGTGAGGTCTATAATCTGTTGGTTTGCCATGTTGTTTACTGGAGATGGTTGAACTACTGGTAGTGGTGTTACTGGTACTACTTGAGGTACTGGTGCAGAGTGTGATGGTGTTCTTTGGGTCTGTGTAAGTTGCTAGAGTAATAGTTGTAGGTCTGGAGTAAGGACTTGATAGATGACTGTCTGTTACTGTGTAGGTGTATTCTGTCCTGATGGAGGTATGTCTCCTTCGGTGGTGTATCCGGGATCAAATTCACTGAGATACTCCTCCTCCTCTTGAGTTTGGTCTCCGTGTACTTGGGTTTGCTCGGCGTCAAAGTAGACAGAATCAGTTATATATCTGATTTCAGATGGACTTAATTCAAAGTCAAGTTCTGGTTCGGTATTGGTTTTGGATTCAGGTAGGGCTGTAGTAGGGCCTGCTTCAGGTTCAGGATCAGGTAGTTGATGAAGAGTTTCTCTTACTTCTTCCTTAAGAATATGGTGGGCCTTGCTGTTCTGGAATCGGTAGTATAATGCAGTCTTGGTTCTGGTTCGGTGAAAGTTGGTAGAGTTGAGCCACTTGGCTACAGAGGCTTGGGCTTCGTGAGGAACTAAGGCTAGAAAGACTGCTGCTGGTTGTCCTAGGTCGCTTGGATTTGTGGAGCTAACAAAACTCTTGTTGAGAAGAGTAAAGAAGGCTTCTATAAGACCTTCTTTGTCTTGACTTGCTGGGTGTAGTGCAAGGAGTTCGGTGAATAGGGTTTCGCCTATTTGCTGGTTTAATCAGAGTACTTCTTTCTTTGAATGAAGTTTATCCCACTTATTGCAGGTGTGGAGGTCAAATTGTCCTTGTATGTCAGGTTCAATTCTCTCCAGATTGTCAGATGGTTCATGATAAATTCCAGGTCAGAGGTTGGGCTTTATACTAACTTGTAGGAATTCACAGAAGGGTTTGTAGCGGGGTGAGGAAGCGTCTTGAAGCAGAATTGGATTGTAAACCGCTGTTACCAAGTTATAAGAGGGTTGCTTTTTAGAGTAACCATTATGTAGTTTTGGAAGGGTTTTCTGGAAGTTCTGGATATTCTGGAAGACCGTTTTCTTATAGTCAAGATCAATTTCATATGGAGTATGTCCTCTACGCTTATTGATTTCAAGATCGGGTTGACGTCTCAACCAAAGTCCTTTTTCAGACTAGTTCTGGATGTTCAGGATTTTCCGTATTTCAGGAAGTTCAAGAAACTAAGACCAGCTTAGTTGAATTGGTGTATCACTGCAGACAATACCCAATTAGGAAATTTCGTGACAGGGTTAGGAGTAGGACCTAATGGAGAGTGGATTTACTTAAGAGTGGTTTGTGGGTTATTAAATAGGTTTATTCGCTATTCATGATATTGCTATACTAGGAGTAGTTGTGTGAAGGGATATTGTGGGGAAGTGCTCAGGAGTTGTGTTCGGATTGTTCAGATCTGAGATTCTGAGGTCTGGGGGAGGGGGTATTTATACTAGTGAGGGGCTATCTGGACTATGCTGGATATGGATGTAGCACTAAGTGCCTTGCTGAGTTGGAATGTAGTCACATAGTACAAGTGTGATCTGACATGTCAAGAGATCGTCTGACTGCTGAGTCAGTTCACAGTCACATCGTACAAGGCTAATCTAACTATACTATGACTGCTAATCTATTTATAGGTTTACATGCTGTCTGGGTAGTCTTCAATGACATCACCATCAATGACATCATCTCTGATAAAGTAGTCATCTAAGAAGAGTGGTTTGTGGATTACTTCTCCTTGTTGGCTGAGGTAATAATACATTGGGACTTCATCTCTGTCCCACAGGATAGCATCATCTGTCTCGTATGCTGGATAAGGTGTTGGTGGGCGAAGGAGGGGTGCATTGTCTTCGCTTTCATCGGATTCGCTGTCTGCGTACCTTCTATAGGTTACAGCACTATGAGTCACAGGGTTGTAGTAAGCTGGCGGCTGTGGTTCATGTCGCTCATACTCAGGTGGTGGAGTTGTTGGTTCGATCTTAAGGGTTGTCTGAAAGTACAGGTTGTGTTCTCCGGTCTCTTCATTGTAGTTGAAGTAATCGGGGGTAAATGCAGGTTGGTATTTATGTCAGTGGTCATTGTCCCAATAAGTCTCGTATGCTATTATGAACTGTTGTAAGTTCATCGGCAAGGTTGGCGGTGTGATCAGGGTTGGTAGAGATCCTTGGCTTGAGGTCATGTCGGCATCAGAGGGATCATTGTCTTCTGCTTCATCTTCATCGAAGTTGATTATATCGTAGACATCCTTCATGGCATATCCAACTTGGGGCATTTGCAGGATGTGGTCGTCGGGGTGCGGGAAGGTTCTGTCGGTAGTCTGAATGTACTCGAGATACTTGTGGTTGAGTTTCTGTATCATGTCATCGATTTGGCCGTAGGACAGGGTAGCAACCATTTCGCTGGTAGTAACTCGGAGGCGGAGAATAAAGGTGCTGTACTCGTAGAAGAGTTCTTGGTGTTTGCGGGCGATGAGCTTCTGGTGTTGAGACATCTGGGTAATGTCTGTATCATGGTGGTGCTCGACCATGTCTTCCAGGAGGCAGCCGATCTGGTAGTAGCTTGAGATTTGTCCGATCCGGTGGGCCTCGTTAAGCATGTTCAGGGCATTCCATCGGGCTTCTATGAAGTAGAGGGGTGCAAGGCTATGGATATTCATGAGGGGCAGAGGGGGTGTGGCTCAGTTGACAATGGCATTCCAAATATCAGCGCGGATGCGGTTGTAGATCTCGGTGGTCATGTTTGTGTGTTTGGAAGTTGTAGTTGTTGTTTGTTTTGGTTCTCTGTTTCGACGCGTCTCGGAGCTCAGTATATATGCATCTGTTCTTGATTGGTAAGATTCCGTTTGTGTGGACCTTGTGTTCCGTGACTTTGTATTGACTCAGCTTTGTGCACTGTGACTTCTGTTTGACTCAGCTTCGTGATCACACAGGTGATTTCCAGATTTGTTCAGAGGTAACATGTGGTTTCAGTGGCTTGTTAAGAGGGTGGCGTGTGATTTCTGTGGCTTGAAGATTGTGCGCCTATACCACCAAACTGCGACATCACCCCCCCTGAGGACCTCAACCCACCCACCATCCAGCCAGCAGATCCCCCAACAGCTCCTCTCACCTTAATACCTTCTTCTGCAGCCCCATCTGCCACCCCTCCTCAAATACAAAAAGCCAATGTCCCACCAGTCCCACCCACACTACTAACCACCCTATAGTGAGCCAACTATCACCCACCCCACCCACTAGCCGAGATCTCAAGTCCTCCCAGCAGCCCCCCTCACCTGCCAGCCTTTGCTCTACACCCAGTCTATTCCCTATTTCTACCCAAAAGTCCCCCAGAACCTCACACTCTCCCAACCAATGTTCTGGTGTCTACACAAGGCCCCCAGCTTGCCCTATATTGTAATACTCCTCACAATTGAAATGGCCACCATCCACTAGATGCCCAGTACAGAAATTCAACATGACATTCCTCCACAGCATTTGTCACCATACTACCCAGAACTTGGAAGAAAGCCACCTCTGCACCTCAGTACTCCATGACCAGATACCTGCCCAGTCTCACTCCTTGCCAATCCCTGCCACCTGCCAGCCACTTGGCCAAAGATCCTGGCCAAGACCCTGCTGACACTCCACTCCATCCCCAATATCAAATGTAGTCAGTGGAGCACCCCCCAGGAGCAGTCTATCCCATCGCCACATATCAGGCCCCCATACCACCTCCCCCTCATTACCTTGCCAGCACAGGCCAATTCAGTGTGCTCCATCTACCACTCCCCACCAAAAGCCCTTAAACTGCAGCCGCTGAGTTCCATTCAGCCCTACCAAAGAGAGCAGATCTCCTGAGGACCCTCAAGGGGAGGTTCTCATCTCTCACACCTTCTGCAGCAGAGGCACCCATCTCCCTCTCTGCAGTTCAGCAGCTCTCTTCAACCACCAGGCTCACAAGCAGTGCAACCTCTTAGGGAAATCCACAAGGCCAAGACCTCCCCTGACCACTGGTGTTGCAAGAGCATCCCAGCTGATCTGGGACCTCCTCTCTGCCCAAATCCAATCTCTAGCCACCTTTATCAGCTTCTTTACCACCCAAGCGGAGAAGTCTAGGTGATAGGTCACATACCACAGCTTGGGGAATCAGTATACATTCAGAATTGACACCTGCTCTGCCAGAGAGATATGGCAGCCTCTCCAACCTTGAAGGGCCTCTCTCCAAATGGTCACCCTGCTCTCCCACCACACCCATGGCAAGACAGAACCATATATAGAAAGGAATATACCCAGATACTGCACCACCTCACCAGTAGGGACAATTGTTCCAATAACGTCCCCACTCACTAATCCATTCCCTAGCACCATTGTCTCATATTTATGTCAGTTGAGCTTTGCCCCAGAGTGAGCCTCATACCATTCCACTGTCTCCTTAAGTGTCTCGATGTCTGCCACAGACCCAAGGCCAACTACCATGTCATCAGAAAAGGCTCCCACCTTCCACACTATATCATATATAGAGAGCTCTGCTACCTTCTGGCGAATCCTATCCATCAATGACTCTAATGAAAGGGCATAGAGAATAGGGGACAGAGGGTCCCCCTGAGGAACTCCTCTCCCCAAGGAAAAAGCCAGACCACAGTGACCATTACATATCAGCACCACCCGACTGCTCTCTAGCAGATTCAATATAGAAGTCCGAAATCTTGGGGGAACACCAATTCGATCCAACACCTTGCCCAGCCAAATCTGCCAAACATGGTCATAGGCCTTCTCTTGGTCCAAAAAGACCAACCTTCCATCTAGTCCACAAGCCCAGGCCCCTTCAATGACACCATGTATCCATGCAGTCCCATCCCTTATAAGTCTGCCCCCAACAAAGCCCCACTACTCCTCCCCCAGCACCTGTTGGGCAACTTTCTGCAGCCTTGCAACAATCACCTTAGTCACCATCTTCCTGTCCATATCCAGAAGCATGATCAGTCTCCAATTCTTCCAGTCTTCCCTCCTCCCCTTGTCTTTGTACAGTAAGGCCACCAGCCCAAGGTCCTGCTCTCTAACCCACTCATCACTCTGAAGAACATGGTCACAGAGAGCAGCCATCTCATCCAAAACTCCAGGGACCATCGCCATCTTCTTCCAGAAGTCCCACAGTAACCCATCCTCCCCTGGTGCTGTTCTAAGCTTAGTTGCTACAAGGATACTCTGGATCTCCTCTCCTTGCACTGGTAATATCAAGTCACCCAGCCCCGCTACTTGTAGTGGCCCCCACTCCTCCAGTGTGTTGGCAATCACCTCCTCATCAGCACCCTCTTCTCCCTCACTCCACAAACCCTGCCATCTCTCCTTCAAAACCCCTAAGATTTGTTGTGTACCATGCACCATGTCCCCCTCAGCATCTAAGACCCCATCCCACTGATGTCACACTCTCCTAGCTTTGAGGAGTCTGGACAAGTACCTAGTAGGCACTCACCCTCCTCAAGCCCCTGCCACCATAACCTGGTAGCCATTTCTCGCATATGAGTCTCCTCCTCCTCTCGCAACAACTGTTGCAGTTCCACTATCTCTATTTTTGCCTGCTCTAACCTCCAATCCTCCACTCCATCTGAAGTAAGTAAATCCACCCAATCCATTTACAGTTTCCTCAGCCTGCTGGAAGCACATCTTGTGCACTTCCTCCTCCATCTCCTAGCTTCTCTACCAGCTCCTCCCCAATAGACCCTCACAGCCTCTTTCAGTCTCATCCAATGGACACCCACAGACAAACCATCTTGCCTTCAGACAAAAACCTTCATCTGAATGTCCTCTGCCCATGAGTCCCACAACCCTTTCTCAGCCAGCAGGGAGGAGTTGAGGCACCAATGTCTGGGTCCATCTCTACTTCCCCCAAACTGCCCCTACCCCAAAAGCCCCCAGTGATTAGATCATGGGCACCACTCCACCTCCAATGTCTTCCAGACATCAGACCCCCAACACTCAGCTGTCAGAATCCAGTCAATCCTAGTACCCAATCCATTCACCCAATGTGTGTAGACCCTGGTGTTGCCCCACCATATTTGGCTCATATCTCCTAAGGAACTCAAATTCTCCACCTCCTCCCATATATCCAGACCACCACTTCTCCCCCCTGCATTCCTCCCTCTATCAGTTCTGTTGAGACACTGATTCCAAACCATATTAAAGTCTACACCAAGAACATCGACCCCTTCCTCTAAGACAATACCCTCCTCCAGTAGCTCCTTAACCCATGCAATCCTCTTGCCCCTAACTGCTGGGCAGTAGCAAGAGCCAACCCTCACCAACTCTCACTCTGGCCAATGCCAGTCACCTCAGACCAAGCAATCACCCCAGCTCCTGATTTCCCCCAAGTCTCCTCTACCCTTCTTCACCAGCATCACCACTTTTCCAAACCATGCAGCAGCCCCGCCCCATTCTCTAGTCCACTCTACCCAATTATCCTCACCCCCACACCTTACATTCTATAGTAAAAAGAGATCAGCCTCCAATCTCTTGAGCCAAGTAAAAATGTTCTTATGCCACCCAGATCCCCTAAACCTATTTATATTCAAAGAGAAAATGTTGGTTGTACTGTTCATAAGAAATAATGGTAAATAAAGATCACATCCTCTACAAGTCTGCATTTGGCTCCTCCTGCACCAAGTCCAAGTTATGTTCAGCAGCTAGTTCCTTTTCTCCAGCTTTCTGTGCCTCCAACCCTCCCAGCAGTTCCACCATTGCCCCACCTTCTCTCTCCTCAAAGTCCTCACAATACTCCAGACAGGCCTTCTGCCAGAGCTGCAAACCATGATGCTCTGCCCAACAATAGGCAGTCTGCTCACCTGCAACAACCACCAGCTCCACCTTCCTCACCTCATCAATCTCATATCCCTCCTCCTCTAGGAAGATTGCAAGAATCTCCACCTTCAGTGCCTCTACCACTCTATCTCCATACAGAATCCATGCCCAATGCTCCTCTGGCATCACACACAGGTCAACTTCTCTCAATACCTCAGCTGTGAGGTTATCCATCATCTTGCTCATCTACAGCAGGTTCCCCACCTCCTTCCCTCCAGGGGTCTCTGACTGCCTAGTATCCAGCATTGTGGTATCTGCTCCCATACTGGCAGCCTTATCCCACTCCTCCTCTGGGATATCTACCAGCTTGTCCTCACCAACTGCCACCACCTGACCCCTTTTTGCTATATCAGGGACCCCAAATTGAACTCACTGGGCCCCCTTCATCAGCATGTCCTCTGCTATCCCTTGCTTCCCAACCAGGCCCCTCCTGATAAGTGGAGGGGGGGTGCCATCCAACTCCTGCTCCCAAACTTCGAATGTACTATTGGCATAGGGATCCTTATCCAATACCTTCCCAGCCCCTCCCTTGTTCGCCACCACCTCCTTTCCTCCTTTACCAGTCCAGACACTGGCCTTGATGCCTCCAGACTCTACAGCCCCATCCAACTTCTTCTCCACCCCTCCTTTCATACTTGCCAAAAGCTCCCTCTATTGCTTTCGCCCCTGGGCTAGCTCCCACTGCTTCTTGTCAGTATGGATATACTTCCCCTCCACAATCTCCAAGTGTGTCAACTCTACATATTTCTTCCAGGCCTTCACTCTCCACTCGACAGCTCCACTCATCTCTTCCAGTGCCTCCAGTAGGTCCTTCTCCTCCTCCTCACTCCCTTTTACCCTTGACACTTGACAGCTGAAAGCCCCCCACATCATCACCACCAGCCAGTCACTCAACTTCCCAGTAACCTCCTTCTCTGCTAGTCAAATCCTGACATCAACATCCCCAGTCCTTATAGTGGTCCCCTCCCAAATCTGGAAACCAATATCCACCACATTGCTATACTCTGCCATCACCTTCTCAACCCTCCTCCTTGTCTCGACTGCTGTCACCATAGGCACACTCTTCACCAGCAGCTGTACCACCCTGGGGTCCCACCTCAGGCAATGCATCATAGGGACCACTACCTCCCCAACTACCACTCCAGCCTTCAAAGCCTTGTCTAGCACATCTGCCTCCTCAAACCCCATCTCAACCCCCTCCAGCCCCTTCAGAAACTTCACTGAGGCCACCCCAGCCACCTGCTTTGAAATCAGCCCCAATACCATCCTCACCATCACTGCCAAGCCCCAGAAGCACAGAGTTGCTGCAAACTCTGAGATCAATTTCTTGAGTAATGGTGCCACTGCCAGCCCCATTATACCATCTGCCAGGTCCCCCTTCTGCATTGGGACCCCCTGCCTTACCTGGCCATCAGCCGTCACATCTCTTTTTTTTTCCTGATCCCCTGTCACACTCCCATCAACAGTCACACCCCCAGCCACAGCCCCTCCAGCCCCTATGCTCCCATCTCCACTCTGAGGGCCACTCTCCCTCCTGATGCTAGCCTTGCCCTTCCCCTCAGCAGCACCAGCCCTGGTTCCAGCAGGCCATCCACCTGCCTTCACCTTGTCAGCAAAGCTAGAGGGACCAGGCCTTCCCTCAGATCCACCAGACACCAGTCCTCCTCCAGAGCCTTTGCCACCCTTCGACCCTCCAAAAGCCCCCATCCCCAATCCATACCCTCTCCTGACATACTGCCAGCCAAAAGCACCAGATCCACCTGACTCAGCACGCCTATCAGAACTCTTACTTGATGATATTTTTATAATACCTTTTCTCCTAGTTGTGTCGAAAAAACTGTTGCTTAAAGTTTGTGTAACATGAATTATACTGGAGAAAGGTGGCTGATAGGTTTGATGTCATCACCTATGGTCACTGCTTTGAACAGAAGAGACTGCCTTTCAATAACAACAACAACCACAGAAGAGAGGAACCCAAAATCAGAACTGTTGGACCTGCCCCCATGGACCTAGACACCATTGACAAGAACAAGAAAGACAAGCTTACACCCGAGGAAAAGGAGCACCTCAAGAAGGCTGGAGCCTGCTTTTTTTGCTGTCAGCCTGATCACATTGCAACAAAATGTCCCAAGAAAACTGCTGAACCAAAGAGGATTCTGGTCCTGTCCAAAGATACCCAAGGTCAACCAGTTGAACAAAAAGTGGTACTCAATTTCATGCGAGTCAACCCCAAGGCCCAGATCCCTCAAGCACAGTCAGAAGGAGTCATTGGTTTGGACCTTCAAGCAGTATAATAAGTCACTATTCCTGCACATGAAAGAAGGCTCATTCCAACTGGCCTTTCAGTCGAAATCCCCAAAGAACATTATGCAAAGATTGTACCAAGATCTGGCCTCAGTTTCAAGCACTTATTGGATATTAGCACTAGAGTCATTAACCCTGACTTCTGAGGTAAAATGTAAGTCCTGCTAGTTAACCACAAGAACCAACCATACACTGTCAATGAAGAAGACAGAATTGCACAGCTTATTCTGGAGTGAGCCACCCTACCAGTTATCAAAGAAGTCACCAAGCTGTCTTCAACCAAGTGAGATCAGAAAGGCTTTGGCAGCACTGACAATGTTATAAGCATAGCCGAGAACCAAGCCAATTCAATGCTCATTTTCAAAGGTCTAGTCAAGGGACAAGAACTAGATGTTCTCATAAACAGTGGAGCTGTTGGGAACTTCATCAACAAGAACCTCATCAACAAGCTCAAGATTCTTACCAAACTAGCTGGCAAGAATGGTAGAGTTGTCACCACAGATGGCACCACCTTACCAATCAACTCAATTGCTGCTAAACTTCCCCTCAAGATTCAGAAGTACTGGGAACATTTAGATTTTGAGGTAGCATCACTAGGAGACTATGACCTGATCTTAGACAAACCCTGGCTTACACGGCACAACCCTCAGATTGATTGGACCAAGAATGAAGTCACCTTGATTCAGAATGGAGCCAACATTACCATCAAGTCAGACAAGACTCAGACAAGAACCCCAATTGCTACCCTTTCAGCAATTCAGTTCAAGAAGGCCCTCAAGAAAGCTATCTATATCTTTGTAGCACTGATCTGACCAAAGAAAGAAGACAAGAAGCTATCAATTAGTGAAAGCATCAAGTTACTGCTGAACAAGTATAAGGATGTCTTCCCGGACAAACTACCTGGTCTACCACCTTCAAGAGACCATGACTACGAAATCAAGTTGGTACCTGATACAGCTATACCTAAGAAGAAAATGTACTGCATGTCTCCACTCGAGATTGAAGCAGTCAAGAAGGAACTCAATGAACTCATCGAGCAAGGAGCCATTCAGCCAAGCAAGTCACCCTTTGGCTCCCCAGTCCTATTTGTCAAGAAAAAGAATGATACTCTGCAAATATGCATAGACTACTGAGCACTCAACAAGATCACAGTCAAGAACCATTACCCACTACTATACATAGATCAAATCTTTGATGCTCTCAAAAATGCAAAGTACTTCACCAAGATTGATCTCACCTCTGGGTATCACCAAATTCGAATCAAGCCAGAAGACATACCCAAGACTGCCTTCATGACACCCTTTGGACTCTACAAATTTCTAGTCATGGCCTATGGTCTCACCAATGTGCCAGCAATCTTTCAAGATCTCATGCAAACTGTCTTCAAGGATCAGCTCTATATCTTTGTACTTGTATATATTGATGACATTTTGATCTTCAGTAGTACTGAAGAACACCTCAAGCACATTGAACAAGTCCTCAAGATCCTCCACAAAAACAAGCTCTACACAAAGCTCAAGAAATGTGAATTTTTCAAGAATCAAGTTGAATACCTTGGACACATTGTATCAGCCAAAGGAATTCAAGTAGACCCAAGGAAAATACAAGCCATTGAACAGTGGCCTGTACCAGCAAACCTCACTGAACTCAGGTCCTTCCTTGGTCTGGCTGGATACTACCGTTGATTTGTCAAGAACTTCTCTGGCATTGCAGAATCTTTGACAAACCTCCTGCGAAAGGAACCCAACTCTGACCTCTATGTCCCCTACATCTGGGATGCTTTCTGTCAACAAGCTTTTCAAGAACTCAAGAACTGCCTGACCCATACACCTGTTCTGAGAAATATAGACCCAAACTTGAAGTTCACGGTCACTATAGATACATCTAACTTTGCCATTGGTGCAGTTATTTCTCAAGATGATGGTCAAGGACACCGACCTATTGCCTTTGAGTCAAGAAAATTGTCCCCAGCAGAACAAAAGCTGGCTACTCATGAAAAGGAACTCCTGGCAATCATGTATGCCCTCAAGACCTGACGATACTATCTAGAAAGAGTTGAGTTCGACGTAATCACTGATCACAGGTCCCTTCAGTACATCAACACTTAACCAACCCTTTCTTGCCAATAAGCCAAGTGGAGTCAACTACTTCAGACCTTTACCCCAAACATCATCTATAAGCCTGGCAAAACTCTAGTTGTACCAGATGCACTATCAAGAAGACCTGATCTTGTCATGATCTTACAAGTCACTGTGGCACCTGAATTCCTCAATCAGATCAAGAAGGCATATGAACAAGACTTTCTGGTTCTATAAAGGAATATCAAGGAATTCAAGGAAAAGTATACCATCAAGGACAACCTTGTGTACTATCAAGACAAAGTATATATTCCTGCCAACCCTGAACTATGGTATAAGATTCTTCATGAACATCATGACTCTCTACTAGCTGGTCACCTTGGAACTGAGAAGACTATCAAGAATATCCAATGAGACTACTACTGGCCAAACATGCTCAAGGAAATCAAGGAGTATGTCTAAAGCTGCAATCTTTGCCAAAGAAATAAGTCAAGCAACCAAGCACCTGCCAGTCTTCTACAACCCTTGTCAATTCCAACCAAGAAGTTCGAACAAGTCACAATAGACTTCATTGTGCAACTCCTACGAACCAAAACAGACTATGATGCTATTGTTGTGTTTGTAGACCATCTCACTAAGATTACAATCACTGAGCCAACCACAACCAATGCCACTGCCCCAGAAATTGCAAGAATCTTCTTCAAGACTGTCTTCTGCCATTATGGACTTCCTTGAGTAATTATCAGCAACTGCGATCCCAAGTTCACAAGTCACTTCTGGCAAGCACTCTTCAAGACTCTTGGAACCCAAATTGCTATGTTCACTGCCTTCCATCCTCAAACTGATGGACAGACAGAGCGAATGAACAGAACACTTGAACAAATGCTCAGAAACTATGTGTCTTATGAGCAAGATGATTGGGACCACTATCTGACCTATACCGAGTTTACCTACAACAACATCAACCAATCATTAACTGGCCTTTCCCCATTTCAGCTACTTCACAGTCAAAACCCCAAGACCCCTGCAAGCCTAGTCTCATTCCAGCAATCTAGTCACACACAAGTCCCCACAGCCCAGAACCTTATCAACAAAATGGATTCCCTTCTCAAGATCGCCACTACGAACCTGCAAAAGGCTCAACAACATCAAGCTAAGTATGCAGATAAGAAGTGGCAAGATGTCATATACAACATTGGTGATATGGTTCTACTCAAAGCCGACAACATCAAGGCTCAATCTCAAGTCAACTGCCAGTCAGCCAAATTCCAGCCCAAGTATCTTGGACCCTTTGAGATCACTGAGCAAGTCTCTACCTGGTCTTACCACCTCAACTTGCCAACAACCATATATATATACCCAGTATTCCATATATCACAACTCAAGGCCTGAAACCAGTCACCCCCATACCCTGGCCCAATTCCGACACCATCAGCATCAGTTATAGTTGAAGACCACATCGAGTATAAAGTTGAGAAAATCTTAGACAAGTGAGTCTGATACCATCGCACAGAATACCTAGTCAAGTGGATGGGTTATCCTGAATATGACACTACCTGGGAACCTGCTGCCAATCTCAAGAACTTCCAAGACCTCATCCAAGAGTTCAAGCAAAAAGGAACTCATTGACTGCTCATGAGGTTCTCCCCTTAGATAGTAGATGACCTACTGTGCTGATCAGGCACATTATACATCAGAGCTCTCTAAGGGATACAGCATTAGAAATAAGAGATATAGAAAAATCCTATAAATCCTGCAACCAACGAGGTTTGAACCAGTTCTCATCTAATCAAGATGATACTTTGGCCCTTGCCTTATACAAGGATGACCAATCCTTACCAATGAGTCGATATATTTAATTTGAAGTTTCTTTTAGTCTTACTGTTTGTTATGTGTAACTTTGAGAATTCAATGAGAACATTTATTCTTAAGGAGGGGGAGATGTAACACTTTAGTATAGTTTATTTCTTTTCTCTATCTTTCTTGAATATTCTATAACCTTCCAGCACTTTCTACATACTTAGAAATCCCCTTCTTGGCACTGAGCATTAACTAGTACTTATTTAGCTAGTTATGGAATATCCTGGAAACTTGTAGAACTTTATTTGTCATCATTTATCATCTTTGCTGAGAACTTTCCTCTTGGCATTTTCTTTCGATTTCTCAGATCCTTCCAGATCCTTCCTTCAGATCTTGTATAAATATCCCCTTTGTTCTTATGAATAAAGTCTCAGAATATTTTCTCTCAGAAATCTTTCGAGAATACTTGAATCCTTAGTATCTCTTCAAGCTACTTAGGACTACCAGAACTAGTCACTTTCTCATTTAGAAACTAGAACTGTTACAAATAGGCTGTTCAAGATATCATCTGAGGAACCACCCCAGCCAGTAAAGGAGAAAAAGAGAAGAAGCTTTGCAAAACCAAGACCTTCAAGTATGATATCTTCAAGGATCTCAGTCAATAAAAGGTCAATGCAACCTTTGGCTAGCTTGCAGAAATACCTACATTCAGACAGCAAATGAGATATGGACTTGCTGAAATAACCAAGGAGCAAGGATGGAAGATAACTGAGGCCTAAGAAGACTCAGAAAAAGAAAGCAAAGACAACTGCAAGACCTCTGTCTATGCAACCTGTCAAATTGAGGACCAAGTATTTGAGACACAGGAGTAGGAGGATGTCTTCTCAGCAAGAAAGCGGCAAACTGCCTAGGTTGGGAAGTTAAAGAAGCAACCAAATTGATATTCATCACAGCAGATAGTATAAGAGCTATACCTCTGGGAAAGATCCAAGATATTTTCATCAAGTTTGGAGGAGCAACCATTCCAGTGAATGTAATCATAACTAATGCAACTAACTATGATATCTTTATTGGCAATCAATGGTTTCACAAAGCCAAGGCAATAATTGATCTGAATATCCAGAAGATGTAGATCATCTACCACAGACAGACAATGCAAATTCTGATCAATGTCAATAAAGGAGTTCTGCCTGAGATGGAGGAAGAAGAGAGTGAACAAGAGGAAGCCTACATGGTAATAACTCAGAAAAAGAAGAAGAAAATCAGATAGATGAGTGAAGAAGACTAGTGCAAGAAGATTATGGAAGGATATGCACTATAAGAAGTCTGCCCCCATGAGATCTGAATGTACTGCATGGAGCATATCAATGAGTGTTACCAGTGTACTGGCAAAATCAAGAAGATGTACCACCAAAGAAGAGAGAAGACCCTTGAGAAACAAGAAGAGGATAATGAACCACTGGCTCTCCTCAAAGATAGCAATGATGAAGATGAAATTAAGATCAAGATTCAGAAGATTCATCCTGATGCAGTCTTATCAGAATATAAGTCAGAAAATGCAGCTAGAATAGATATTGCCACAGTAGAGAAAACTGTACTCAAACCCCAGACAACCACCCTACTTGCAACTGGTCTGGAGATGACCATTCCAAAGGACTATGTTGGAATCCTCAAGACAAGAAGCAGCCTGACTAGGAGCAAAATTAAAATTGAAGGAGGAGTCATCAATTCAGATTATATTGGAGAAATACTACTTATTGTCAGAAACCACAATCCTACAATTCCATTTCCAATCAAGAAGAAGGACTGACTGGCACAGATGTTGATCTTCCCAGTTCTTCAGCCAAGGATCATAGAAGTCAAGAGGTTGGAGGAAACAGAAAAAGGAAGGAAAGAAAAGGATCTACTGGAAGAGGAGTATTCATTAGTACCAAGATCACCTAGCTGCAGTACAAGAAGGAGGAAACTACAAACAAGTACAGCTATACTATTGGAAATAAATTCCCACTCAAGATAGAGCTCAAGAAAATACTGTATGAATTCAAGGATGTCCTTGCCACAGACTTCAAGGATATCAAAGGAAAGACTCCACACTACTATCATAATGTAGATACTGAAGACACTAAACCAATTTACCAGAAGACAAGTCCTGTCCTGCCAGCCTACCGAGAGTGGCTCAGAGAAGAAATCAAGCAGATGGAAGAAGCTAGTATTATCAAGAAGGCCAGCAGCCCCTGGTCTTCACTAGTTATACCAGCTCTGAAGAAAGGAAGCAAGTCTGGAGAATTTGCCCCAAGACTCTGTGTTGATTATAGAAAGCTCAATGTAGTCACCAAGAAGGATCACCAACTACTGCCCCTCATCAATGTCATTCTTATAACTCTGGGAGATGAAGCACAGTACTACAGCACCTTGGATCTATATTCAGGATTCCACCAAATTAGACTCAGAGAAACAGCAAATGAGAAATCAGCCTTCATCACTCCAGATGGAATCAACATCTACTTGTGAATACCATTCAGAATGTGCAATGTCCCTGCAAGCTTCCAGCAAATGATGAACAAAATCTTCTGCTATGACATAGGAAGATGGATGATAGTTTATGTAGATGATGTTATCATCTACAGCAGGACAGCTGAAGAACATCTGCAGCACATCCAATAGATGATGGAGAAGCTGAGACAGCATGGTCTTTACATCAAGCCCAAGAAGTTCAAGTTTACAGAAATCAAGATCATCTATCTCAGCCATATCATTAATCAAGATGGAACATATACAGACCCTCTCAAGATACAAGCAGTAGCAGTATACTCAAGGCCTACTACTGTTACTGAAGCCCAAGTCTTCATGGGGCTGGCCTCATATTACTGATAATTTATCAGAGGATTCTCCAACATTGCAGACCCAACCTATAAACTCAATAAGAAGGATACTAAGTTCCAATGGACTGGCAGGCAACAAAAAGTATTCAATGAGCTCAAGGTCTGACTGATCCAGGCACCCATCCTCAGAAGATCTGATTGGACTCAAGAATTCATCCTGTAGACAGATACAAGCACCCAGAGACTAGGAGTAGTCCTAGCTCAAAAGAAAGACAAAGTAGAGTATATCATTATATATCTAAGCTGAGGAATCTGAGGAGCTGAAAAAGAATATGAATCCTATAAGTTAGAATGTCTTGCAGTCATCTGGGCTGTGGAAAATTTCTACTACTATCTCACCAGAAGACACTTCACTATTCAGATAGACTACTCAGCCCTCACTTAGCTACTGACCACTGGGCAACCCAAAGGAATCTATGCCAGATGGATTATAAAGTTGTAAGCATATAATATAACCATCATGCACTGCCCAGGAAGAACCAATACCAATACAGATACACTCTTATGGACACTCCAAAGGACCCCCAATCAGTAAATCAACCATGAATAAAGAGCTCTACTATGGAATGATCACCTATCTGGAACAGCGAAAGATGCCCCAACATCTGGAAAAATAAACACAAATGATTATCAACAGAACATGGAAACAATTTGAAATCAATGGAGAAATGTTAAAGAAAGGAAAGCTACTAGTAATACCAGAATACAAGAAGGAGCAAGTAATAAAATCAGTACATGAACTTGGCCATCTGGAAGAAATAAATATATATAATAAAGCAAGAAGAACAATATGGTGGCCAGGAATGGAGGAAGATATCAGATGATTTGCCAAGACCTGTGACAAATACTAGAAACAGAAACAAGATCAATGAAATCAAGCCCTGGGATCAGCACACATAGAACCAGTACTATTTGCCTATATTGCAATAGATGTGATCAGTTCTCTACCCTTGACTTTAACTGGCAACCAATATATCATTGTCATCATAGACCTTTTCATAAAATAGATAGAGGCAGGACCTCTCAAGGAAGCCAATGCACAGTCAATTGCCAATTTCTTTTATAAAGAAATCATCTACCAGTTCAAGACTCCAATACAAGTGACCACAGACAGAGGAACAGAATTTGTGAACCAGTTCTTTGAGGTTCTCTACAAAAAGTACAAGATCCAGTACATTTGGACCACAGCATACCATCCTCAAGGAAATGGATAGGCAGAAAGGACCAATAAGACTCTCAAGAATGTTATCACCTAGATCTGCAATAACCACAAAACTGGAATCACTATCTGCTAATAGCATTATCTGCTCTCTGGGATATTCAATTACAAAGCACCCATTTCACCCCTTGGAAAATACTGTCCAGAGAAGAAGGTTCTCAAGAAAACCTATTATCTAATAGAGATGCTATATAGAAACATATAGATGGAAAAATACAGAGACTATACCAAATCAGGAAGAAGGCTGAGGATTACATAACTAAGATATAGGTACTATAATGGAATAATGTGGAAAATATTCACAAGCTCCTGGAGATTATCAAGATAGAAGACAAGGTCCTGATATATCAGAATATAGTAGAAGCTTCATGGTCACAAAAATTGAAGCCCAAGTAGAAAGGACCTTATCTTGTGCAAGATTTAAAAGAGACCACCTTTTGGCTATGAAAACTCTCAGGCACAATCATCCCCACTATCATCTACCAAAACCAACTCAAGAAGTATCATGGCTAACCAACAAAGTACTACTATAGCCCTCAAGATCATCAGTGCTATATAGTGAGCCATAGAAAGACAATAGTGCACTACTGAGCCACTAGTTATAGAAGAATCCTTTGATAGTATGCAGAGTATAGTCCAGACACATCTGTCATGAATCTCACACTTCAAGACCTATCAGAACTGAACTGAGTTTCAAGAATACTTTAAGTTGGGACAGCTACTGAACTCACAGTCAGATATGGGAAAAGAAGACTGGATTAGAGGGTGTCAGCTCTCTTATACTCAGATTACAACTACTAAACAAGTCAATAAGATATTCAAGAATGATGAGCCAGCTCTAGCCCATCTTCATAGAGTAGTTTCAGGAGACTTTAGATATATTAAGAGACAACACTGGGAGTATGTAATAATATAGATTGAACAGTATAAGAAGATATAAATTGTAGAAGCTTGGGAGTTTGAATAGGATATTTCAGGGATAAATTGTCTATTCAGAAGGAAGTTGTAATGGTTGATCTGAATTAGGAATATGAATCAGAAGAATTAAACATTTGATTGTGGTAACTGAACCCAATTCCTGGTATAGTATAGTCTTATCTCTTTGTTGGTATTGAAATACATTTTTTTTTTTTTTTTTTTTTATAGTCACTTGGACTCCATTCCTTTATTAATTCCCATCCATCCCATATAAATACAAAGATCCCACTCCCTATCTGATCCCCCTAGAGGGTCCCCCCCCTTCTACCCTTTCCCTACAAAAGACCACTTTGTCTAACACTATCACCACCCTCCCCCCACTCTG